>ML792539.1:95798-109727 GCA_009831015.1 Picea engelmannii
CAGCAGTTATCATAACTTGTAAGATACAAGTTTGCATGTGAATGCATTTTCTTTTGAATGCATACTTGTGTTATACCACCTCGTCAAGAACATGTAAAAGAGGGGTATGCTGCTCGTTTGTTACAACCATATACATTTTTCATATTCAGCTCTTAAGTACCCACATGTTTGGGGTTTAAGTACCTATGTTTATACTGGAAGGAGAGTTGAAGAGCTATGCACATGCATATGGTTTTGTGAGTGCATAAACAATGAATTTGATGATAGTTCATCATGAATGACTCATGATTGTAACATGATTGTTTATCATGTTTTTTAGACTTGTCATTTTGGAAGGTTGACATGTTTCACATGAGTCTCGACTTGTGTCGATATTGCTTGACGACTATGTTGTGTCGACCATATTTTCGACTTATGTTTAGTCAATGGCATATGATGGCTTGTAAGTCAATTTTGAGTACATTGAGATATTGGAAAACACCATGTACTTTGATGAAGCACAAGATGCGACAGTTTGCTTTGAAGAGAAAAAAGACTTTGTTGTCATTATTTTCAGTCTTGTGTCAATTTGTTTTCAAGATTGATGGTTTTCTTGGCTTGTGACAAGATGTCGCAGGAAAGTTTTGCAGCCATTGGAGAGCGGATTGTTGACGTAAAATAGTTCACAAGAGGGACTTGATTCTCAGTGGGAAGGTTGGCAGTCTTCCAAGCACAGAGAGAACAGTGGGTCAGCAGCAGCTAGAGAGCAGTGGTTGAGGGACATAGTCAGTTGCAGTGCAAGGCATGTCAAGGTACCCAGGTGATTGTCGAAAAGACTTTTCAAGTAGAATCAGTTGATAGAACTTGAAAGGAGAAGAGTATTGAAGCTCAGATAGATAATCATAATCTTTTGTGGGTCCAAAATCCTTTCAGTGGGAAGGTGTGATCAAAATCTGGACCAGGGGTCAAAAATTTGCTCAAATTTCAAAGTGCTCAAAATGTGACGAAAATGGTGCCATTGCGTCCGTCTCGTCTTCCTGATTCCGGTGGTATATTTACTTTCTCAAACGGAGTCCGTATGGAGAATATATCGCGATCTGTTCGCCGAGCCAAACAGGAAAAAAAAAAACAATTATGCTGATTGTAACTGTCCGTACAGACCGTACGACTCACACGTGGCAGGTGACATGGCAATATTTGATTGGTTGACTTTGGACGAGTATTATGGTGACACATGGCATGATTTGGGCGAATGTTAGGGTGCCACGTGGCCCAATCAAGGGCTGCCACATGGCACCCCTATATTGGATAATGGCTTTTGGTTCGTTTATTAAAACTTTATGGAGGCCGCGGGGTTTGACCCCCGAACCTCCCCACTATGCTTCTCCTTCACAAAAATCCACTAGCCAACATACCGCTTGATGTTTCTTATTATGAATACATGTTTAAAATTATTTATGTTTAAACTATTAAATGTTGGCACGGGGGTAGGGTTGGGGCTTAGCCCCATCCCTCGGTTTCGGTGGTCATACATATGACCTTACCCTCCATTGGTACGTGCGCGGAGTAATACAATTGTTTAAACCCGTGGTCCTATTCATTGCCATATGACCAATACATATGTTAAACGGCGCGTGCGGGGGTATTGGAATATGACCCGTGGTCCCATTCATTGCAATATGACCGAATATTTATATGGAAATTGCGCGGGATTGTGTTATGGTTTAACCCATGGTTCCATTGTGATACCACATGACCACCTATGGTGTGTGTGCGCGGGGTCTGTGTTGTGTTTTAAAATTGGTTCTATGTTTATACATATGACCTATTTCCCATTAAAATGGCGCATGTTTGGTTTTAAACAGAGTTCGCGCTTGGTTGTATGCGCATATACATGCGACCACACATTGCGCGTGGTTTTAAGTTGGGTTTTGTTTTGTGTTTAAATGAATATGCAACCACACACCCGACACTTGTCAAATTTTTATACACGCGTGGAAACTTAGCCCTTTATGCACGAGGAACGTGGCCATATGGTCCCCCATGCGCCCAACACCTCCGACCTTGGGGGCTTTAGTTTCGCTAACGGTGCAACAATTTAGCAACAATTTCGAAATGCGCATGTGTGTTGAGTTTAGGCACGGAAAACGCCCAGAAGCTAGATTCATTCACACACAGGTGCGAAATGGCGAACCAGTGACAGGAGCTTGAAGGGGAAAAATGGCAGGAGGCCTAACTTCTTGAGTTTTTGGCCAAATGAGGTGCCGAAAAATCCCAGCTAGGGGTTTTTGGACATTCGGAGTCCATAAGTACTGTTTTCACAGGAATTTTAAGACTTCTTTTGTAGGTTTTTAACCATTGAAGTTTGAGGAAGTTCCAGGGAGCTTGAAGCCCTCTGTGTTTGAGGCCTTGCTCAGATGAGCACATGTCTATTTTCTGAGAATGAATAGTCTTTTTTGACTAATTATTATGCTCTGAACACATTGGAATAGGTTTCAGATCCATTGGAGGACTTTTACAGGTATTTTTTCCACCGAGAAGCTCAGGGAAGCTTGGAGGCCACATGTAGAAGAGGTCATGATTGGATGAGACAAGATCCATTTTCAGAGTTCTAATAGTCAATTTTGGGGTTTTTATGTATTCTGAACCCAATGGTACAGTCTGTAAATCCATTGGAGTTGAGAAGCAGCTTGTAAAAGAAAATTTGACAAACTAATCCCAAAGAGCCAAGTCCATTGAAGGAGGCTCAAGGAGATGTAGCCCAGAGAGGGGTGAACTCCTTTATCATCTTGTTATTGTTGTGATTTTGTTGTGTTATTTGCTACACTTTATATTGCTATTTATTGGTTTATAGCACATATTTAACCTTTTCAAAGAACATTTCCTCACACATATACATTGACAAGAAGAAGCAAGAACTTAACACATAAACCATCTTGCATATTTTAACACATGAAGCAAGGTCATGTAAGGTTTATTTTATTGAAGTAGGGGGTGCTTGCATAGCATAACAAGTCAGCCTTCTATTTTCAAATCAATGAGGGACAATATTCTGAAGAAGAAGCATAGTGGAGGATTGGATGGACATTTCGGCCACGATAAAATGTTTGCACAGTTGAGAAGTTCATACTATTGGCCAGGTATGATAATAGAGGTGATAAATTTTGTGAACAGATGTAGGATTTTCCAACATGCAAAGGGGAAAAGACAGAACACTGGATTGTATCAACCATTGCCAATACCAAAGAGGCCTTGGGATGCAATAAGCATGGATTTTGTGTTGGGATTGCCAAGAATAGAAAGGGGATTCAATTCCATATTTGTGGTGGTGGATAGGTTTTCAAATATGGCACATTTCATCCCATGCTAGAAGACCAGTGATGCAACACATGTTGCAAATCTGTTTTTCAAAGAAGTTGTGAGACTTCACAGCCTACCTAGGAGCATTGTCTCAGACAGAGACACAAAATTTGTTGATCACTTCGGAGGACATTGTGGAAGAAGATGGGGACATATTTTTCCTTCATCTCAGCTTATCACCCTCAGACAGATGGGCAGACCAAGGTGGTAAATAGAAGTTTGGGAAACTTATTGAGGAGTCTGGCTATTGAACATCATAACCAGTGGGATCGGATTCCGCCACAAGAAGAATTTGCATACAATGACTCACCAAACAGGAGCATTGGAAGGAGCCCATTCCAAATACTCTATGGAATGCAACCCAGAGGAGTGTCTGAGTTGAGAAACTTGGAACAGGGAGAGATCAGAAGCGCTAGAGCAGAAGATTTTGCTTCTTAAATGCAAAAACTGCATAACCAGATTAGAAAACAATTGCAGAATTCCAACTAGAAATACAAGCACATAGTTGATCAACATCACAGAGAACTTCAATTTGAAGTAGGAGATCAGGTTCTAGCACATCTCAGGAAGGAGAGGTTCCCTAGGGGAACATATAACAAATTGAAGATGAAGAAGATAGGACCCTATAAGATCTTGAGAAAGTTTGATGCAAACGCCTATGAGATCGAGATGCCAGATGGTGTGGGCATTTCACCCATATTCAATGTCTCAGACATGTATCCTTACAGGAAAGACGACATAGAAGGATCAAAAAATCAAGGAAGATTCAGTGGGAGAAGCCTGTGGAAGAAAAGCCACAGATGGAGAAGATTCTGGATCAGAGGATTGGCAAGAAGACCAGGAGGAGGAATTATTTTGAGTATCTGGTCAAATGGAAGAGATGCCCAATAGAATATGCCAGTTGGGAAAATGAAGTTATTATCCAGAAGCAGGGAAAATCAGTAGAAGAGCTCATGGACAGGAGTCCATGAATTTTTGTCAAGGGGAGTATGATGCAGGAGCATCATTGGTAAGCACGCAAAGGCGGGACCACTCAACACATGAGATTTCTTCCAGAACTTCGACGTGGGAAGTTGCAACCGATTTTGAAATCTTCCTTAACTCAGCACTGAAATTTACCTTTGGAGGCATGCTTGAACCAGTGCTGAATTTTACCCATTGAGGCACGTTTTGAAAATCGCAAGCGGAGCAGGAGTTTCCACTATGGCTCTGGAATGTGACTGAACTAAGATAGTGTAGGATGAAATTTAGAGTAGGCAAGTAGCCAGGGGAAACCCTAGAAATATTTGTGAGTTAAGTAGAAGTGTGTATGCCCAGTTGGAGAGAGCTGCAATACAGAGAGAAATTAGTTGTAAAAGAGAAGTGCACGTTAGCAGGAGAACTCAATTTTTTTTGAGTTATTATAAATTGAATGTATTTTGTAGCCATTTTTGGCACTTGTGAATATAACAGAAGGAAAATTGATCCAAATGTATGGTGTGTGGACTGTGTGCGTTTTCCTGTCATTTATGTTTTCATGGACAAGTCGATGGAACTATGCATGTTAGTTTTCCAGTTTCAATTGTTTCTCTTCATTTGAAGCTCTGCAAGGTGTGCATCGAGCCAGAGAGGAACACAAGGAAATCGGGAGGAATTTCTCTGTGAGAAATCCCTTGGATATGAGTTATCAAGATCCCTTGGACAGAAGGAGCGTGTGGGAAATCGAAGTTGGCATCAGACGAAGCTCAGGGGGAATAACACTTTGGGAAAGTGTTGTCGAGATCTAGGAACCCATTTCCTAGGAGAAGCAAAGGTCAAAACCTTCGAGGAATTAGAAACCATTCTAATCCTGAGGCAAGTAAAAGCTCAGAAGGGATAACAACCATCAATCCTAGATAAATCTAGACCATCATTCCATTTCGTGAAATCGGGTATCGTGAGTTGGGAGATGGAGTTTCTCATTCTTCAAAGCCCCGAATCGCAAAATCGTGATTCGACCTGAACTGTTGGATCAGAAAGAGAAGTGAGAGTCATTGATCAAGCACCTCAAGATTTCGGTATTTCGACGACTGGGTGGTGTAGTGGCTAGACTTCGTGTTGACTGAATTCATGAAACGTGAAATGCCGAAACAATCGTAGTCGTTAGCCCGAGAGATACTTGAGCCATGGATCTCGCCTCATCACGATTTCAGCATTCGCGACTTGGAGGGGTCAGGCACCTTGTATTGTGAACTACGACGTGATTTCGTGAAAATCCTGTGGTCACAGATGTGTGGTCACGTGAGTTGGGAAAAAGGGAGGAGCTAACCTCCGTTATCCCTCATCGAATTTTTGGGACTTGGAAGAGCCAAGGACTCATCATATTGGAAGGCTCGGGGTCACGAAACGTGACGCGCCTTTCGGGCCAAGTCCGTGGTTGTGCCTACGGTGACGAGGAGTGGGGAGTGTGAGCCTAGCGCTTGGTTGCGTAGGAAAACACAGAGAAGGACCTGTGGATTAGAAGAGGGAGGTTCCATTTCGAAACCAGAAGAGCCATTTCGGCTCCGAAACCAGAAGATCCTGACCGGGAAGTCGTGCAACCCTTAGGAGGGATAGGGGGCCTGCATAAAAATATGTGCACCTCTTACAGAATGTATGAAGAAGGGAGTGTTTCAGTGGACTGCAACAACATAGGAGTAATTGGAAGAATTGAAGAAGAGAGTAACAACACAACCAATATTATCATTACCATATTTTAATAAAGTGTTTCAGGTTGATTGTGACGCTAGTGGAACAATAATTGGAGCAGTTCTAAGTCAAGAAAGTCGACCCATTGAATTTTTCAGTGAGAAGTTGAACGAGTCCATAAAGAAGTATTATGCTTATGATTAGGAATTTTATGCTATTGTGCAAGATTTGAAGAAAAGGCGACATTATCTACTGTCAAAGGAGTTTGTCTTATTCACGAATCACAAACCTCTGCAATACATTAACAATCAAGGTAATTTGAATCAAAATCATACTAAATGGGTAGAATTCTTGTAAAGTTACTCTTTTTTTTTAAACACAAGTCCAGGAAGTCCAATAAGGTAGATGATGCATTAAGTCAGAAGATAGCATTACTCAATACCATGTCGGTAGAAGTGGTAAACTTGAACTGTCTAAATACATTGTATGAAGAAGATGCAGATTTCTCAGAACGTTGGAAGGCGTCTAAGGAGCTTTGGAGTTTATAAATAACACCATATATGGAATACCATATCCAGGAGTGATTTTTGTTTAAAAATCAACAGTTGTGTATTCCCATAAGTTCCATATGGTTGAATCTCATTAAAGAGTTACATAGCGGTGGTTTAGGAGGACATTTTTAGATGGATAAGACCACAACCTTGGTAAAGGAGAGGTACTTTTGGCCCAACTTTAATAAGGATGTTCAAAATTTTGTTGAAGGTTGCAGGATCTGCCAACTGGACAAAGGAAAAATTCAGAACACGAGACTCTATACTCCATTGCTAGTACCCAAAGGACCTTGGGAGGATATCAATATGGATTTTGTCTTAGGATTTCATATGACTCGAAGAAAGCATGATTCAATAATGGTAGTGGTGGATAGATTTTCAAAAATGGCACACTTTGTAGTGTGTAAGAATACTAGTGATGCTAAGTGAAATAGTTTCATTGTTTTTCAAAGAAGTGGTCAGATTGCATGGGTTTCCATAGAGTATTACTTCAAATCGTGATACCATATTTCTTGGGAATTTTTATAGGAAACTCTGGAAAAATTTAGGCTCATATTTGTTGTATAGTTCATCTTATCATCCTCAAACGGATGGTCAGACAAAAGTAGTGAACATGACTCCAGGAAATTTGTTGAGAAGTTTAAGTGGAGAGAATCCTTGTTAATGGGATTTGGCATTGGCCCAAGATGAATTTGCATATAATAATTTGGTGAAAAGATCTACGAGAAAGAGTCCATTTTAGATTGTTTATGGACGGTCGCCAAAAGGTGTGGTAGATTTGGTTTCAATGTCAGATTTGGAAGGCAAGAAAAGTGTTGATGTGAATGATTTTGTGGACAGTATGCATGAATTACAAGAACAAGTAAACAATAAATTGCATACCAACAATGACAATTATAAGAAAATAAAAGAGCAACATAGAATACATAAGGTATTCCAAGAGGGTGAGTTGGTCATGTCTCACTTGAGGAAGGAGTGATTTCCTCGAGGAACATATAATAAACTCAAGTACAAGAAGATAATTCCATGCTAAATTATGAAAAAGATCTTTGATAATGATTATCAGGTGGAACTTCCGGAGAAATTTGACATATCTCCTACATTCAATGTTGTTGATCTCTATGACTTTCATGAAGTAGACAAAAGAATAGATGAAGGTACCCTCATCGAATGGGAAAAACATTTACCAATTAAGTATGAGGAGAAAATTGAAGAAATTCTTGCTACCATAATTGGTAACAAGACTTGCCGAAAGGAGTACATGGAATATTTGATCAAGTGGAAGAATCGAGGAGAAGAATATGCATCGTGGGTGACTGAAGATCATTTAACACGTGTGAAAAAATCTTCACTTCAGCAGTGATCTACACATGAGTTGGAGCTCGTGTTTTTCTTACAAGGGATTTCTGACGCAGGAGCATCCTTGGGCTCGAGCAATCTGCATCACCCAAAAAAATTCCATTCTGCAAATAGGAAATAAGTAGAATAAGGACTGTGTTAGTGGTCCATTTTATTTAGTCAGTTTGTTGTAAATTTGATTGTTGATTACTCCCGCAACTACTCTTGCTATGATGAAACTCATGCTGAAACATGTGTTGAAACACATGCTAAAACTCGTGTTGAAACATGTGCTGAAACTTGTGGTGAAACACGTGCTGAAACTACCACATATAGAGAAATTTTACAAGTGTCATGTCGAAACATCTGTTGAAACTTGTGCTGAAACACACACACATAATGAAATTTTACATGTGTCACGAGGCCAAAAGGAAGTTGAAGCAATCTGGAAGACAGAGAGACGGTTTGATTAAAAACTCATTCTTGGAGGGAAGGAAAATAATTTCAGAGTCGAGGAGGAGTTTGAAAAAGAAATGGAGCATGATTTTGAAGGGGTTGGTGAACCGCAAAGCAAAAGGAAATTGTAGAAGGTGGAGTGGAGAGAAATATTCCATATTGGGTGAGCACATAGGAAGGTGAAACCGAATCAGAGCCCATACACACAGACCATTACCCTCTGGATGATTCCGTAGTGGTTTTCAGCCACGCAAGAAACAATTCATGGAAGTATTTTAGCTCAGGCTCAATGTATTATGGAAATATGTTCTTTGCATTGAATTAATAAACAAATGTTATTGAAATTCGTGGGTTTTTGAGTGTTTTAGTTTCCATTGGATTCCTCATTATTTGAAAAAAGTATTTATGTTTTGTTTTTCCATTGTACATTTTGTAGCAGGGTGTGTGTTGCAGCCCAGTTACCTCTCCATTACTTGTCTTGGGTTAAGGATCTATTTCAAATTTATCTAAACTTCTGCTGACTTGTGTTGAATATCTTTGATTTGTGTTGAATTTCTTTGTTCCCCATTTTTTACATAACATTGACAATAATCTATGTAAAATTGTTAGTATTAGGAAATTGTTAAATTGTTACAGTTGTTTTCTTTTATCACATGCTTTATATGTAATTTATTGCATGACATTCATTTAAAATTTATATATCAATATTTCATATAACACATGTGAAAAATAAAAGGAAAATAAAATAAAAGAAAAAAAATAAGCTCTTCACAAATTTATATATATAATACTTAACCAATAAATTACTAATATCATATAGAATTATTTAATAAAAGATTTAGAAAATATTTAGAAATGTGTACTTCATTAGGGTAACATTTAATTTCTAGTTTTTTTTTTAGGAACAAGGTTTTTGGATATTACTGACTTGTTAAAAGTGAAATTACTATTTTTTTATTAGTTAATAATAAAACTAGGATATTACTAAGGTTTTTGCTTGTTTTATGAGAAAAAAAACTATATTTTCACAAGTTCTTCAACTTCCTTCATACAAAAGTATTTTGTTTATTTAGAATTTCACTTTACAGTAAAAACAAAACTTATGAAGAATTTTGTTAGCTTTCCAATGACTAGTTTTCAAATTTTGTTTATTAAAATTTGATATGTCAATTTGACAATTGTTTAACGATATGTTCCTTAAACATGAAAGGAATGATAATGAGTTATTCACCCCCCCCCCTCCCCCCCAATAATGTATCTATTATTAAACTTTTGTTTTTAACAAACGAAATATATAGCAACAATCTATAGAGACTCTATTTTATTATGACTATAATTTTGAATCTAACGGATGAATATTATAATTTCTAGAATTTTTTGAAGTTGACAAAGATGAAAATGTTGCATATTTTAAACACATGTTTTCCCCCACCTTGTATCTATATTAATTTTTAATTAAAAGTAAAATCTAAAAATACCCTTTTGAAAAGAACAGTTTAAGGATTATGAATATAATTTTTTATAAAATTTTCACTGTGTATTTTTAGAGATACAGATATTTCATTTCACTGAATCACAATGTCAGCTGAAAATATTATGGAGTTATTTTTTTTTTTAAATAAATAAAATTAGATAAAAATAATGAAAATGAAAACAAATTATAGGAATTGAAAGTAGATTCAATATTGCAAATGTTGGTTTCATTTTCGAAACCAAATTCTGAGTATTTGCAGGACTCCGCAACCTCCAAAGTTCAGGTAAGCTAGAGGGAATTCTCTAGTTCTTGCATACAATCCCATTCTCTATTTTTCGGCCAAAAGAATCTTTCGATCAAAAAACATTTCTTTCGGTCGAAAAACTAAATTCTAACAGAATCCGTCAAAATTAAACGGTTTCCAAGCTTTTCAGCTGAAAAAGCTTTTTTTAGGCCGAAAGATGGTTGAGCGAATTCTGTTGGCATGCAAATATTGAAGAAAAAAACGATGATAATGTAAATAGATATATTCAACAAGAAGAAGTCCAACCAGGTATGCATGCACATATTGTCTATACTAAAAGTATAGAATTCAAATTTAAAATATTGTTTAATATAATTGATTGTAATTATGATTTGATGTTTTTCAAAAAACATAAATAGATTTGCCTCATAACGTCGATGAAGACGTTGAAACCGAAATTGAAACAAAAGACCTTGAAACCGAAATTGAGGAAGAAGAAGAATCAGCTATAGGTATGTACATAAATTTAGATAATACAAGATGAACACTTGTATATAGTTTAGTGAATTTATGTTCGGGTTTTGTTTTTAAATATAAACTTTAAATTGAAATATGCAGGAGAATCTATCAACATTGATGATGAAATATTAGAAAATTTTGATACTAACAAATTTGGGAAGAACGAAGCTAAGAATTATATAAGATACCGAACTAATAATATGTATAATACTTTTTTCAAAGATGAATCAGTAATAGTACAAGCTCAACTTTTACTCTGTCTAATAAAGTCAAGAAAGTTAAAAGAATCTACATCATTATTGGGTATTCAAAAGTCGACAAAATATACAAAGGTGAAATAGAATGTCTTTGACAATATAACTAGTGTATTAAAAGCTTTTGGAAAATATCGAAAAAAAGATGTCAGTGTTGCACGTAGAGTGATACAAACAACAGTTGTTTCATCTAGCAATATAAAAGATCGTTTGACACGACACATGGCAAAAACGATGGGAAATTCAAGAAAAACATTGTACAAACATATAAAATTCCGATTGCAAATAGATGAAAATGATGAACTGACTTGTTGGACAGGGATTTCTAAACAACCCTACAAAGATAGACTTGCAGAAAATGTTAAAGAATTGGCCCGTAGTTGTTGGTTGACAAGATACCATGTTTCACCACATACAAGGGATGTGTTGCCACGAAGAATAGCATGAAAACAATATGAAGAACATCCAAAACATATTTTTCCAATGACATAAATAGAATTGTTCAATAAGTTCAAAGAAGAGCACAAAAAAGTTAAAATTTCCATCAATACGTTTGTGCAACAAAAACCATGGTTTGTTAGACCCATCATTGTTCGTGACACTTTTTGTTTTTGTTATCATGTGGAATTTGAGTTATATTACGACACTTTTCTTGATTTTGGTAAAACTTTATGGCCAAGTTCACCTCCTCCTTCCACATTCCATGCTTTTATATCTGAAATTCTATGTGAAAGAGAAGGTGATGAATTATTTTACCAAAAAAATGTGTTGCTGGAAAGAATTGTGATCATTGTGGAAATCTAAGTTTGTTTCACTCAAAGTATCCTATTGATATGAATGATCAATCATTTTCTAATATAACAGTCAATTGGAAGAGATATGAATATATCAACAACATGGCTCCACATTCTTCAAATGTTATTTCCAAAAGGATTGATTTGAAAGTAGATAAAATCTGTGTGATAGATTTTTTGAAGAAGTTTGAGGAAGAAATTTATAAATACACCAAGAATTCACATAGACCTTGATGGAAATACCTACAATTCAAACAATCCCGTGAAGTGTTTCCACCAAGGACAATTTTGTTTGTAGTTGATTTTATAGAGAAGTACACATCTGTTGCACAAAAAGAAACACAGAGTGAATATTATCATTCTGATCAAGTCACTATATTTGTCCACGTTCTATATAGACATGCTCAACAGAGTCTTGATAATATAGAAAGCTGTGGCGACCTCCTCGTTACGACAACAACTCTTTCACAGGTGCAATTTTGTTTTTTGTGTTTAAGGTGTGTGCGCGCGTGTAAAAAGGAACAAACACTCTTGACTCTACGTCGCCACCCGACGACTAACAAGATGCAACCACGAAGATCACAACAAGAAGACATAATGCGCACAAAAAGTAATTGGAAGCATTAAACGAGCATAGACATAAGGAAGAATCCATAAAAGTAGATTTTACTATTTCTACACAGGAAAGCAGGGCGTTTAATCTTAGTCCCATGCTCCGGAGAGAGAGAAGGTCAGATAGGTTCCTGGCCGACTGCTCAGGCAAAAACTAGTAACCCGACGACGAACAACACGCAAGCAAGACGATCACAGCCAGACGACATACGACGTACAACAGTAACATCATGTATTTAAAGATGATCAAACGACAATAGGTAAGACTGACTACCCGCCCGACACAAGCAGACCAAGTACATAAAAGGTTTACAACCCAGCACAACATTAAATTAAACAAGGGACTACAATCTGAATTAGTCCTAAGGTCATTCCATAGTGCAACTTTAGATCATAATTGTAATCAAGGTACCCTCTACTTCAGCATGGAAGGATCTCATTGTGCAAGTCCGAACCTTGACTGGATTTAACCTTTAACAATATAGTTATTCATTAGTTATCAACGTAAAAGTGATGTATAGTTACAAATTATCATTTAACTCAATAACTAACATTTAGTCCACAATCCTAAACCAAATTTATGCAATATTCTAAGATCGTTCAACGCATTCATTAAAAATCCACAGTAACATTAATGCAATAATCTAAATTGATACAACAATGATAGATAATTGTGGACTAACAATTAACGCAACCAGGCCATAATTACAATCAATACTTAGCGCAAAATTCTAAAATCATTTGACGCAATAGTTATAAAGTTAATGCTATCAATTACAAAAATGATGGCACTAATTAAGAAGATCTTTAAGAAGTACTTTAACTCCAATCTAAACCGTTGTTACAAGCCCATCATAACATGTCTAAAAGCAATTTATCAATAAGGTGCAGTCTAAAATTTATACTTAAAACAATCATATGCGTAATTTAAATTATAAGGTCAACAGAGCGCTATCTAATGCAAGTCACCTTACCATAATATGATGTGTTATAAGCGTTCGATTTTAACCTCAATATCCAATAATTACATGTATGTATATATAACGGTATCCCAAGGAATAGATTAGGCACCTCTTGACCATATTTACACAGATTCCCTATCCCATGTATTAATAATAGTATTGATGAAGGAAAGCACATAATTACTCTAAACATAATAATCGTAAAATAACTTAACCATTCCATAACCACATAAGGATATCTAAACAAATTCTAAACTTACCTACTCTTCATCCACTCTAAGGGATAATTTAAATTCCATCCCTTAAGGAATTAAAACTCTTAAAAGTCATTCAATTATGCATCCTTAATTAGTAAATATTACTAGAATTAAAGCGAGCTGGAAAATAATTCCCAATGAATAAAACTTACTAGTACTAATGCTAAATCAATAACAACTTACTAAAACATATGCAAGTGGATAATTAAAGCCTGCCACGTTTCAAAGATTTTTGTTTGGGCAAACTAAAAATAAGGGTCGTTGTTTTAACCCTAAGGCATTACGGTTAAGGGCCACTAAATTATGAAGGATCAGTGCGTTAACCCTGGCAGAATTTAAATTAATGACGGGAATAAATAAATAAAAATAAATGATCTATAAAATAAAAAGGGATTCTACGTTTCAACCTTCCTCTGACTTGTCAGAGAACACTGCACAGGATTGTCATCCCAAGCTTTTAGCCTGGAAAAACGTTGTGCGCTG
>ML792539.1:118657-128874 GCA_009831015.1 Picea engelmannii
CCACGCGGAAGGAGGTGCCTTACACGTTTAGGGGTCAAGCTGCAGCTGACAATTACTGGCAGGAATCCAATGTGGGAAAGGAAATACCCCCGTTTAAGGAGCTTCATGATTTCTTTGAGATGGAAGGAAGTGTCATTACTAACACTGGCCGAAGGATGAATCGCAGAAGAGGAAACTCCAGGAAGAACGCCTCCATGAAGGGTCCTTGGATCGGGAGGGAGCATGCAGACCGCGCACGCTACAGGAGTAACCGTTGCGCACTGGTTCGGTCACAGCTTCCTTCGAAGACCAAGTTCGTTTTAGGTATTAAGATGGTATACCATGAATCCCCACATCAAGAGGAGGAGATATAACTCCCCGAGTTCAACCAGCACAACCCTATTAAGAACACAACACTTCCACAAAATTGGTCATCATAATTTTTAATTATAAACCAGAATATGGATGGTGTTCCTCATAATCTATCCTAGTTAGTCATGCGCAGGCTCTGATGCAGCCGGTATCAGTTTCTGTTGCAGTTACCCAATCACTGTAGTGGAGTCGAGCGGAAAATTTTTTCTCAACCAGATGACGTACAGGTAAAATTCGCTGAAGAATATCAACCAACGAAGGGGTAAACTGCCAACACCTGGAAATCATGTTCGCTACTTTAGAGAGATTGCAGAGATACTGAGGATTACATATAACAGAATATAAAGGTTAAGGATCGGAAAAGGGAAACATCGCCCTTGCACAATGGTGAAGAAAAATGAAAGCGGGATTTCAATACTCAAGAAAACCCAAGGGACAATTGCAGCGAACAGTAGGAGGAGCGCAGGCTAGATTAGTCATTATCAACCACTCGGAGGCAAATTTCACAGCGATCACATATCATTGTTAATGTTTTTACACCAGTTACTCAATTAAATCTCAGAAGTAAAGAAAATCCTATAGTCCATCAGGATATGGAACAACGCAAGTAACCCTGTTACATTTATTACATCATGGCAAATACGGAGGTAATAATTTACAACCATTATACATCTACAACGCAGGAGAATTATTTACATAATCACATAATTACAAATTTTGAAATCATACTTTACATTCGTTACCTAAATATAATGGCAGAGGTATTACTTTTACATATGATGCATCAGTTTAATCGCAGAGTTAATAAACAAGCCAATCCAACATAATTTCTAATGCATTATACTCAATAATATAAACGAGCGTACATTTGCCTTGACGCCCACCTCGAATGAAGTCTGTGCACTCTATGCCGCTCCTTATCCATGCCACTCCCGCTCACCGACCGTCGAGACTACACCGGTACATCCCATCCAATCTCTAGGGGTACTCTGCTTCCCCCTTAGCCACCCGAGCTGCAAAGGGGCCACACATAGTCCAGATGGTATACCTAGCTTCCCAGCTCGCCTCGCAAGGCTGAGCTACCACTCCAATACAAGCTGAGAAATTCCCAACTCCTCACAAACAATCAGTCCAGTCACAAATCGGCAGCATAACGATACCTAACAGCCCATCCCCTTTTTCCCTCATCCCCCTTTCTTTTATAGAGTTTTGAGCCCGCCAACTTTTCTAAATCACATTTAATTTTAAGTTTTAAAGAAAACCCTCCAAAATTTCTCTGTCGTACAAGTGTCATTCATCCCCCACGTTTCTCCAAATTATTTTCTTTAACTTATTAATTGTCTAGGTTTCATTTAATACTTAATTTCCCTATTTTTATTAATCCCTTGTTTTTTTCCTTTTTTTAAAACCAAAAAGGTAAATGCACTAATTAACCTTTTCATTTTATTTTTAAATTCATAACTTTGTATACTCCCGCACGTTAAATAATTTTATTACTTATTAATTGCCTATGTTTCCTTTATTACTTTGTTTCCCTATTTTTATTAATCCCTTCCTCTCTTTTTTTAAACCAAAAAGGTAAGTGCGCTAATTAATATTTTCATTTATTATTTATTTAATAATTTTTTGTTCTTCCACAAGTTAGGAATTAATTTCTTCTTTGTAAAATTTTCAAACCATTAGTTTTAATTTAAATCTTACCCTCGTCATCGCCCCAAGAATTTTATGAAGACCCAACTATTACTTAGGTGGGTTTTTGTTTAAATTGTTATTTTTATTCCAGGGTCTGTTCTTAAGGTTAGACTAAAATTTTACCCTAAAAGTTTTAGACTTAGTACTTAGATTTTGAATTGGGCGACACTGGGTTAGGGAAGTTGTTTAAGGATTTCTTAAGGCATTATTGTCTTAGGGCTATTTAGGTTTGTTTCCTTCATCCACATCAATGCGACGTTCCCTTCAGGACTCACCACGTGCTCCAAAGGTGCCACTCGCCTCGTTCGTTTCCTTTGCGCGATGGGCCCTTCAGGATGCACCACATGCTCCAAGGGTGCCACTCATTTCTTGTGTTTCTTTTGTGCGACGTGCCCTTTAGGATGCACCACATGCTTCAATGTTGCCACTCGCCAACTTGACTGATTAGTAGACATCTATAACCCCTGGAGTCAACACTCCGCCAGGTGAACTTGTGGGAGACTAAGGCTCTAAGGAATAATGCCCCCGCCTTATTGCGCGCCCCTTAGAATCATCGTGAGCGACTGTCGCAGTCTGCCCTCACGGCATCATGGATCCTCTCGAACTAGGTAATCGTTAACCTACAGTTCGAGCCACGGCGGGAGTGCTAGTAGGCGGTGGCAGGGTTGTTGTTCACCCCTCTCCCTCAACCTCTCTGGAAATCGTGTATGGCCCCTTTACTCCATATGTGAGTCTGGTCGGAAAGATATTGTCATCCTGCATCATCAACAATCGTGTTAGAACATGTCAACATCATATCATCAGATCAAAGAAATATCACAGTAAATAAATCAACCCAAATAGCACACTCCCTGACTCAATCTGGAGTCTAAGGGGGTTCCACCGATGCCTTTGCATCCTCAAGGTCCGAAACCCTGCACACTCAATGAAACTGAGTCAACAGCACCTGTCTACATCAAAGTAGTAAAAACATCATGTCATCTATCATAACGCATCATAATCAAGGATAAATGGTTTAACATCATAAAAGTCCAGATCACTTGTGAGCAAGTGTCCTCAAAGAATAAGTTTTCTCAGTGCGTCAGAGCGGGATGTTACAAAAGCACCAATGACAATCAACATGTTATTAAAGAATATCACTTTTATATAAGTGATGATCAAGCACACGACACACATTATGTACAACATTGTTTTGATAAATTTTATGATTCATTGAAAGAATGCGGAATCAGATTTGATTGACATTGGATATGGTCAGATGGGTGTGCAGGTTAGTTCAAATCTTCACGGTCATTCTATTGGTTGTGTCATCTTCATAAAAAATCAAACATTACATGTTGTTGGAAATTTTTGGAGACTGGTCATGGAAAAGGAGAGAATGATGGTGCAGGGGCATGTGTAAAATGAGCACTTCGAAGGTATTAGATGAACCCTCATGTCGATCGATTTGAATCCATTGATCAAGTTGATGAATGGTGCAAAATGGCGCTAATCCATGAAAATAATTCGTCAAGGGATGTGCGCGGGTGTGTCTATATATACATGTTACACATGTACACATGATATTTTTATTCATGTGTTCAAATTTATATTCAATATTCAATCATTTTCTTGAGATATTTCAAGTTAACAAGTTCTTGTCTTGTGCAATTTTTTTTGGTATGTTGGAATCCAAGATGTAAATAGATCAATTCCAAATGAAGCTGGTACAATACATGGGACATGAAAAATGCATTCAGTTAAAACAAAATACTATCAAAATGTGTTTGCATTTGATAGAAGAAATAAGTCTTGTTTTTGTTCAGTTTGCATAGAGGACACATAATCCATAGAGATTTTCGAAAACGAAAATGAAGAATATGTTAAAGCTTGGAGACATACCGAACTTAATATAAAAGGGAAAATGCCACTTGCAAGATCAGAGGAGATGAAATCAAATGAAACTATAGTGTCAACTGATGGCGATAAAGTTTCTGATCGTGTTAGAGAAGGTAATTTTTATGTTTAAAATTTTTCAAATAACTTGTAGATGTACGTATGTGATAATCTAACACAAACTATTTGTTGTCCTATATATCCAATTATTTGTAGGAGATGTATTTTCCGTGGTTGCACCTGTAAACAACATTGAAAACATGAAATATTATTTGATGCGATGCACAAAACAGAAGATGGGGTTATTAGAAGATTTTGATGATAACGGTTTTATATATGAAAGAGGATCCATTGTATTGAAAGGATATTTTTTTCAAGAAACCCATCAAACCGATACTCATGTTCACTTTCAAGACTAACAGTCAGATGTCATAAGTTGTCAATATAGTCATTTGGTATGTGCAACACGCATAAAGTTAATAGAAGTTCAATAAAAAAAAAAGTTAGAAAATGGAAAATGTCCAAAGCCGATCATGAATGAATAATTGAAGGTGGAATACCATTATGATTTCTTTAAACAAGTGACATGTACATTCCAGAATTTTATATTTTGCATTGAAAGTACGCATATTTATGAATATCTAGGATTCTAGAATCATTTCCAGTTTAGTTTACTTCCATGGTCCATTCAATTAAGAAAAGTTGTATTTTTGATGAATTATAAAGTTTACCAAGCCTTATTTACAATTTCAGAGAAGAACCTATAGAGTGTATCTAGGGAACCTAAATTGAATTATACTTTGGATGATTATACTTTAATCCTACAAAATATCCAAATCGTATACACAAATCCTTTAATGCATGTAACCAATTTACTACATATAGGATTTGCGTTCGTTATTTGCAATTTGATTGTTCAATGCTTTTTCATATGAAGATGATAACTTCATATCAAAACTAGGACCCATTTCCATGTTATTATAAGGGACTATTGATGGCTTAGAAAAACTTTAAAGACATCTTAAAGTGTATGATTAACATCATAGTTAAAAAACTCAAGGTAATACATGTATGATTATCGTCCTAATTAAAAAATTTAAAGACATCTTAAAAAGTATCAATTTTAATTATGAAATTGTGAATTTTGATTCCAAAAGTGTTGATATTATATTAAATTGTTAAATTTTTACATTTAGATTTCAATATCTTGAAGCAAATTGAAATAAAAATGTTTATGATGAACAGGTAACAAGTTACTTATATTCTACACATTAAACATAGTTTTCATTGAGTTTGATTGAAAAAAACTTAAGTTGAAAACGAATTTGATTTTGTGGCCTGATAACAAAAAATAAAAAATAAGAGGTCATCTACTAAAGCTTGGTTTGTTGCATTTAGATTTTCATAATTTTAATTGAATTAATGGTAGGGGTCATATTAATGGACTTAGTGAATACTTCCAATGTGGAGAGGATTGATAATTTCCATCAACCATTTTCTACCCTTACAAAAACAATTTATATCAATATAAATTTTAATGAAAATCGCTTACTTATATTTGTAACATCTTGCTCTTGCGCACACTGAGCGAACTTGTTCTTTCAGGACACTTGCTTGCAAGTGATCTGGATTATTATACTATTGGGCATTTGATTATGATTATGGATATGATGACATGTTATTTTTTTGTATTGACATAGACAGGTGTTATTGACTCGGTTCTCCTGAGCGTGGAGGATTTTGGACCTCGAGGATGCAGAGGTATCGATGGAACCCTTGGACTCTGGATCAAGTTAGGGAGTGGACTATTGGGTTTTGATTGTTGTATATATGACTGTAACATCCCGCTCTGGCGCATTGAGAAAACTTATTCTTTGAGGACACTTGCTCGGAAGTGATCTGGACTTTTATGATGTTAAAACATTTATCCTTGATTATGATGCATTATGATAGATGACATGATGTTTTACTTCTTTGACGTAGACAGGTGCTATTGACTCAGTTTTATTGAGTGTGCATGGTTTTGGACCTTGAGGATGCAGAGGCATCGGTGGAACCCCTTGGACTCCAGATTGAGTCAAGGAGTGTGCTATTTGGGTTGATTTATTTACTGTGATATTTCATTGATTTGATGATATGATGTTGACATGTTCTGACACGATTGTTGATGATGCAGGATGACGATAGCTTGTTGACTAGACTCACATATGGAGTAAAGGGGCCACACACACAACTACCAGAGAGGTTGAGGGAGAGGTGTGGACAACAGCCCTGCCACAACCTACTAGCACTCCCGTCGTGGCTCGAACTGTAGGTTAACGATTACCTAGTTCGAGAGGAACCACGATGCCGCGAGGGCAGACTGCGACAGTCACTCGTGATGATTCTAAGGGGCGCACAATAAGGCGGGGGCCTTATTCCTTAGAATCCCTTAGTCTCCCACAAGTTCACCTGGCGGAGTGTTGACTCCAGGGGTTATTGATGTCTACCAATCAGTCAAGAGGCGAGCGGCACCCTTGGAGCACGTGGTGCATCCTGAAGAGCACGTCACACAAAAGAAACACAAGAGGTGAGTGGCACCCTTGGAGCACGTGGTGCATCCTGAAGGGCACGTCGCGCAAAAGAAACACTAGAGGCGAGTGGCACCCTTGGAGCATGTAGTGCGTCCTGAAGGGCACGTCGCGTTGATGATAATGAAGGAACAAACCTAGATGGCCCTACGACATTTAACACATTAAGAAATTATTGAGCAACTTCCCTAATAAAATGTCACCCAGCTCAGAATCTAAGTCCTAACTCTAAAACTTCTCTAGGGGTAAAATTTTGTCTAACCTTAAGAAAAATTATGCCATAAAAGTAAAAATTAAACTAAAAACCACTTACGTAATAGTTTTTAGTCTTCATAAAAATTTTGGGGTAAAATGAAGAGACTAAGAATTTAATTAAAGTCCGTGGATTTAAAATTGTAAAGAAGAATTTAATTGTTTAACTTGTGAAAGTGTAAAAGATACTAAATCATTAATAAAAAGGAAAAGAGGTTAATTTGCGCAACTGCCATTTTTGGCTCTAATGAAAAGGGGAAAGAAGGGAATAATAAAAATTAGGAAACTAAGGAATGGAGGAAACATAATAAAGGAAAGAGGGAACTTATGGTAAAAAACAAGGTCAACTTAGTAAAGAATCTGCAATAAAGAACCTTCTAAATTGAACTAAATTAGCAACTTCATTTTAGGGAAAGTATTTAAAACCTGTAAGGGAATCTAGGGACACCTAGGAGTAAAAATAGGAGTAACTCTAGGTGGGTGAGGGAAGTGAGTAAATTAATAATTTAAAGAAAACAATTATTGGAGGAAAGAGGGGGATGGACGACACTTGTGAGAAGGAGAATATTTAGAATATTTTTATTTTTAATTTAAAAGTGATTTAGGGAAAGTGTGAGGTTTGGACAACTCTATAAAAGAAAGGGAAGATGAGGAAGAAAGGGGATCGACTAATAGCGTAACGTTACGCTGTCGGAATTGTGACTTGACTGATTACTTGTGGAGAGTTGGGATTTTCCATCTTGGATAGGAGTGGTAGCTCGGCCTTGCGAGGCAAGCTGGGAAGCTAGACGGACCATCGGGATTGTGTGTGGCCCCTTTGCAGCTCGGGGGGCTAAGGGGGAAGCAGAGTACCCCTAGAGATTGGCTGGGAGGTACCGGTGTAGTCTCTACGGTTGGCGGAGCAGGAGTGGCACGAAGCGCGGGGTCATCATTCGAGGCAGGAGTTAAGGCAACAGTATGTTTTTCATTTGCATGATAGAAGGTATTAGGACCTTAGCCCTCTCTTATTGTTATCAGCATTTTTGTATTGGCATTGTGAGATGAAAAATACTTAACTTCAAACGGCTTGGGTTCTTGCTGGATTAATTGGTTTCTTGCCTTGCTCTTCAGCGATTGTAATTGTGGGATAGTTATAAAAATATTACTTCTTACTCTGTTGTTGCATGTCGGTATTAGATAAAAGAATTTTATGATCTCGGCATTGCCGACCTTCCTTGGATCTATGTGATCTCCCGCTGTGCCTTGCGTTTGTTGTCTACGTTTTTACATTGTCGTGGTTGTTTTTACATTCTGTGGGTGTATTTACATTTATGTGAGTGTTTAAATATCACAGTGGGCGTTTTTACATTGTCGTGGGCGTTTTTACATTTCTATGGGTGTATTTACATTTCTGTGGGCATTTAAATATCACAGTGGGCGTTTTTACCTTTGTCGTGGGCGTTTTTACATTGCCGTGGGCGTTTTTACATTTCTGTGGGTGTATTTACATTTTTGTGGGCGTTTAAATATCCCAGTGGGCGTTTTTACCTTTTTCGTGGGCGTTTTTACATTGCCGTGGGAGTTTTTACACTTCTTTGGGTGTTTTTACATTGCTGTGGGTGTTTATAAACTTCTGTGGGCGTTTTTATAGATGTATGGGCATTTTGTTTTTGTGAATTAGATCTGAGAATTCGTTCTGGCAATAGTTGTATGGGCAATTTCGTTTTGTAAATTTAGATGTGACAATTCGTTCTGGCAATAGATGTATGGGCATTTTGTTTTTGTAAATTTAGATCTGAGAATTCGTTCTGGCAATAGTTGTTGGACATGATAGCTCTTGATGTTTTTAATCAGTTGTTAACCTCAGGACAACGCACTATCCTTGTGACACCTTATTTATTAAATTTTTTTTTTCCAGTTAGAGACGAAATTTATATATTAAACCATTAATCTAGAGACACCCTATCCCCCGTAAAATCTTAATGGGTTGTATTCTAAACTGGAAGTAGGAAAGTATTGTTCATGTTTCAAGTGCCGGTTGAGATTGGATTATTTCGAATTAATTGAATGCATTCAATTTTGGCATAATGGGCAATCGACTTTATTGTTAAGAGCAACCTCCCTTGTCAGTAATGTTTTTTGAATTAGCAATCTACCTTATCTCAGTAAAAGCAATCTACTGTTTAGTAAATGTTCCATGGCAGCAACAGTTTTATTTCTTTAGTATTTAGAAAAATGGCAATCGACTTATTTAATAAGAGCAACCTCCCTTGTGAGTAATGTTTTCTGAATTAGCAATTCAATTATTTGGGTTAATTATAGAAATCTACTTTATTTAATAAAGGCAATCTGCCTTGTATTAGTTAACTTTTCATAACAACAACTACTTTATATTAGTTAGTATGTATTAATAGCAAGCTACTTTATTTGGCTGATGTTTCAATTAATGTTAATAACTAGTAGATGAGAACATGGTTAAATTAGAACTGCCCAATTTGAAGGTGTAATGATTACAGTGGAGTGGTGAATATTGACTATTGCAATTTCCAGACTTGTTGATTGATCTATGATTGAGAATGCATTATTAATTGCTTGCGATAAGGGTCTTATGATCGCTTAATTGTACATTTAATGGCAGCATTCTAGTTGATATAGATGCTATGGTCATCAAGAGTAATAGTTGGAAGGAAATTTGGATTAAGGATGGGTTGCATTTAACCTTGCTAAAACTGGTTGCATTTAGTGTCCAATTGCTAATGGCTCTCCCTTTTTAATTTTAGCCAAGCTATTTAGCCTACAGTTGATGTTACTTACATGTTAACCTTGGCGAAGTTCCGACTGGCTTATTGATGTATATTTAGTGTTGTTTGAGATGGCACCTTATGGCCTTATGGATGCAATACCGATGGTTTTAGTTATCACTACTTGAGCAGTGGTTAGTATGTAGTGAATGATTGGCATAGATTTAGTTTTTACGCATTGAGGATTTATGTAGTAGATGGTGGATCTAGATATTTAGTTTTTATATAGTTATTTCTAATGATGGATTAAACTTACTTATTCTCGCGCCCATGATTATTTAAGAATTGAATGACATGTTGCCTGATGAATGAGACTTGCGCGCAATGGAAGAATCATGTAATGTAATGCTTCATGTTAAATGCTACGGTAATGATTTCTTTTTATTATTAATTCATTGGCAAGGTTATGGTAATGTAAATGAATGTTGATTTATTTTATGGTAAATTTATTGTAACTTCATTGCATTGGTAGCATACAAGGAGTAATGTGATTGGTGATTGATGTTTTAGTTGCAAGTTTTTTATAACATAAGATGTGAGGTTGTTAAGATAATGTTATTGTAATTTTATAGTATATGTAACATATAGGATGTATTGAGATTGTTAATTAATTTCAGGGTTAGTACTATAATTGGAATTGTCCAAACTCACAGTTGTATGATATCAGACTCTTCGATTTGATAAAGCTAGTCGCTCT
>ML792539.1:131393-211671 GCA_009831015.1 Picea engelmannii
GATCAAATGAAGGGTGCGACGGTGTTCTCCAAGATCGATTTGCGATCAGGGTATCACCAGTTACAGATCAAGGAGGATGACATCCCTAAGACCGCCTTTAAGATGAGATTTGGACATTACGAGTTTATTGTTTTACCGTTTGGACTGACAAACGCCCCAGGGGTATTCATGAGTTTGATGAACGGGGTGTTCGACGAGTACTTGGATAAGTTCGTCCAAGTATTCATTGACGATATCTTGATCTACTCTCGGACGACGGAGGAGCATGATGAGCACTTGCGCTTGGTACTACAATGTCTATGAGAGCACAAATTGTATGGGAAGTTGTCCAAATGCTCTTTTTATCAATCGAGGATTCACTACTTAGGGCATGTCATCTCCGGCGAAGGTATCGTCATGGATCCAGCCAAGGTTGAGGCTATTATGGAATGGCCTACACCAACGAATGTCACAGAAGTGCGTAGTTTTATGGGTTTAGCAGGATACTATCGACGGTTTGTCAAGAAATTTTCGAAGATAGCAAATCCGATCACGGAATTGCATAAGAAAACAAGAAGTTTTTTTGGAACGAGAAATGCGTGGAAGCATTTCAAAGGCTTAAAGAGTTGTTGACCACAGCGCCGATACTAAAGGTCCCTGACATGGACGCAGACTTCTTGGTATGCACTGACACATCCAAGGAAGGTTTAGGCGGAGTCTTGATGCAATATGGACGAGTGATTGCTTACGTTTCAAGGAAGATGAGAAGGCATGAGGAGAACTATGCGACGCACGATTTGGAGTTATTAGCCATCGTATATGCCTTGAAGGTTTGGAGACACTACCTTGTTGGACGAAAATTTGAATTAGAACAAGTGACATGCGACAATAACATACATCAATACTTACATATTCTAATCTCATCACATCACTACACAACAAAAATCAGAGTACAACATCATTATTATTCATAGATCAACCATATCACATAAAGATAACAATATGTCTATCCGCCCATCCTACCCTGCAAGGTTAGGACCTCCAAGACACATAATCAATGCTCAAGTCCAGGATTCATCCGATTGATTTTGACCATTAAAGGTTTCAGGACTGACGACTATTCTAAGGAACAAGGAGATATCTAATCCCGTAACCAACTTCTAACCTAGACTCATGACTAGATTTTAATAGTAAAGTACAAAATCATAACACAGTCAATTTAATTCAACAACTCATTAAACTAGTACAAAATTTGTCAATTCATCATACCAATTTCACATCATAAGAAACTTGTAACAACTCTCCAAACTTTCTATCAATTGGTAAGCAAAACAAGTGTAACAACCCTCTTCCACTAAAATTTATTTAGTAAGAGAATACAGTGTAAGTAGATTTTTGTTTTTTAAACTAAGTAACCTAACATGATGCAACTAATTTCCATCAGTATAACATATAATAAAGAAATAACACACCTACGCAAACACAATCCAATAGCTCAAAAACTTATTGTTGGTCTAACACTAGTTCTTAGTGATTCAATCTAAAAAGAAAAGCGATGCTCGTGTAAAATCATCTTATTACTTCACTTGAGGTTGCACATATTGCACAAAAAATGTGTTTATGTCACTATGCTAGTTGTAGTTTATTTAATAGAAAACGTATTAACATAGAACCATTCTGATTTTCTATAATTATTGAATATGAATTCATTAAAACATTACCATTAAATTAACTATTGTTAGTAACTAAATGAACACACAATGATATATAATCATTATAGTTCACTAACAATAATCACTAATCACAATGATATATATATATATATATATATATATATATATACATATATATCATTAACATAATATCGTTAATAAATAACTAACACAATCATTTATGGATCATTAATATAGCATTAATCATAAATGATTGTAACGATCCTCTGATTAGTTGATCAACAACAGTTTACGATTACAACCTTTTTGGTACACATTTATATATATTTTAGATTTTTCTTTTATAAAAACAAGACCTCAATTACTTATTCAATAAAGTATACATCAATTAATAACTTCAGAACTGAGTAATGAGTATATTATAATTAACACAATAATATATATATTTTTTTAATTTACGGAGATTATCTTGATCTGTCGATAGATAAAATCCATCCATTGGTGTCATGTGTCAGTGTTAACTCAAGAAAATTATTAAAAAATCAAAAAAGAAGGCTCTCGCCACTCCTCCATCATATTCTACGATATCAAGGACATGAACACTCGCGTAACCCACATGTCATACTAAGGAACATATCTCTCGTCGATATCAAAATTCCATAAGGACATGCATGAAACAATCATAGACCCAAGTTTCACAAATTCTAAGTACAGATTGCTCCAATTTAGATAACAACAAGTCACACGAGCAGTTCATCAAAGTTAAGGTAAAGAGATTGATCCTAAACCTAACAACAAGCAAAACGATCAAGACGTTGGGTTCAAAGATAATTGTTAGGTAAACCTACCAACTAACAAATACTCAATTGAGTCGCCCTCAAGTTGAATATGAAACCCCTATCACTCGATCCTTCACAAAATTTAAAGGAGATCCCGAATATGATAGCCCAAGGGTATTGTGAAGCAATCTATGACTGAGCAATAAATAAAAAGATTGAGATAATCCTGAGTTTTGGGATAGGAACCAATTTGAGGTAAAGGATTCACATGTAGTGGAACCTCCAGAACAAGAATGATGATGTATGTCTCTGAGATTCACCAGAAGGTTATCGGTAAATGAATTAGTGGAAGAACTGGGAGTTTTCCAACCTCCAACGATACCGTAATCTAATCAAGTTATGAACAAGAGTGGACATTTTGAAAAATGCTATGCGTGTAGTTGGGTTGGATTTCTTTACTTTACTCATAGCTCGAACACCATAGAATGATAGGGTTCACTTTTTGAAAATTACGGTAGACGAATCATAACTATATCAGGTGTTAAGGTAAATGTTTTTCACTAGACAAGCTTTGAATTCAAGAAGTAATCCTATGAACTGGAGTTCGCACCTAGAAATCTCGTCTAAGTGCATTTTCGTAACCACAATCGATATCAAGTTAAGGATTGAATTTCTTATCTTACTAGCGCAATAAAAACTTGCGATGAGAAGAACACAATGAAATTCCTCCTTCTGTTCATTAAAAAGGGTTTGTGACAACGAATCGTTTGAAAGCTCAACCAAGCAATATTTACTCTAAGAAAAAGTGTAAGTCGTAAGATAGATAGAGAAAATATTACATCAATCTGTTGTGATTTTCTGTGTAAGCAGTAAATAAACCTGAGAAGTTCACATTGACCCTTCCATATGTGATTCTCGTCTCGTCTAAGGTATCAGACCAGTCAATTAGTAGTTTTGAATATTCTAAAATGAATTCTAAAGTCAGAGGTGGATGAATTGAAGAGACTTTTTGTAATAGTTTAAAATTTCACTGTAGACGTAGCGAAGCTCAAGTCTAAACGCCTCGGTCATGTGTAAAATCATTAAGAAATGAAAACCCTTTTTACAATCTTTAGGATCAACCACTAATTAAAAATTATTTTATCTTAGTAAAACAATTTACAGTTACAGGAAGGTAACACCTTGATTCCTCCATCCATTTCCGCATAAATTTTTATAACAATGAAAATAATTTGTAAGAATAAGGTTTGCGTTCAACATTCGATTAATGAAAATAAAATCAATACATAACTTTACAAGTGAATATCGTTTCGACCCTTCGATCTATGCATTTTATTTTAAAAAGAAAATATTGAATTTGACAATCGATACCTATTAGGGGTATTACACTTCGTCAACAATTTAGAGATAATATACATGTAAAATGTGGAATTGTTAATTCAATAACCCAACAATTTCTAAACAATTTCATATTACATGATTTACAACTTTATTTACAACTATGAAATACTGTAACCCAAGAGATGTTGATAGTTGAGGATGATTTCAGTCTGAAGCTTGTGCAATATCCTTTCTTGCTTGCTAATCAGAAGACTTCACCGGTACCTCCCATCCAACGCTAGGGGTACTCTTCTTCTCCCTTATCCCCCTGAGCCGCAAAGGTTCCACACACAAGAAACGAAAAAAACAATAGCTCCAAGGCTTTCCTCGCAAGGTGGAGCTTCCACCCTTTCTACAAGCTTGGTATCCCAACTCTCATAAGTAAAACACATTCAAAACCATTTTGGCAGCGGAACCTTACCAAAAATAAGTGAGATCATTTTTCCTTCTTCACCATTTGTTTTATAGGAATATCCCAAATGACACATGTTGTTGGGCGCATGCCTATTTGGAGAAGGAAGTTTATTTTGGGCGCAAGCCTATTTTTGGAGAAGAACAAGTGGCAGGAAAGTAGCATGCAGAAAAAGAAGGAAAATCATCATGCAAAAGGAAAAGCAACATGGCGAGAAGGTAGGCAAGCCTAACCATGATAGGGTTAGGGTTTTTCATAAGGATTGTAACGACTATAAGCCTGTAAAATAGTATAAATAAGAACCTAGGAGGTCTAGGTTGGGGGTTCGTCAGGGTTGGGTTTGTTCATTGTTGTTGTACGGAAGTCATTGATCATTGTGAAGGCACACCAGTGGAACACTTGGAGAAGTGAAATACACAATGGAGGATGACACCATGAGAGGAATGGCCTAATCACTTTATCCATACATTGGAATGGATTCAACGCTGAAACTGATACGAGAAGTGATATTTATTGATTAACTAGAGGTTGAAATCATGATATAATATCACCAACAGAACAAACAAACAATTAAAGAACTACTTTCATGCTATCATGTTGAAGAGGAAGCACTAGATCAAGATGATCTGCGCAACATTCAAATTACATAAATTGAAGGGGAAAGAGAGGTGGAAGGTCCATCTATGGAGTTAGAAGTGTTTTCTACCCCAATCAAAGTTAAGAAATTCAACATTGAGATGAATGAAAATCCTAAAATGACAAGTATTGGAGACAATTGGGATGAGCAAACAGTAGAAAGAATAACAGAGTTACTACATGAATACAATGACATGTTTCCAATGAAATTTACAGAGATGAAAGGCATAGTAGGGAAGCTAGATGGGAATAAGATACCCCTCAAACCTGAGGATAGACCTGTCAGGAAAAGACCCTACAGACTGAATCCAGTGTATAAGCAGAAATTGACCGAATGTTGGAAGCTGGTATCATAGAACCAGTAAAGGAATCTAAATGGATAATTCCTATGGTAGTCCAAGAAAAGAAACAAGGAGGGATAAGGATTTGTGTAGATCTGAGGAAACTCAATGATGCTTGCTTACATGACCCTTTCCCTACCCCTTTTACAGATGAGGTCTTAGAGAATGTAGGAGGCGAGGAAGCATATTCATTTACAGATGGATTCTTAAGTTACCATCAAATCAAAATAGCTCCAGAGGATAGGTATAAGACTAATTTTGCTACATAATGGGGATCCTACCAATATACAGTCATGCTATTTGGGCTGAAGAATGCACCAACCATATTTTCAAGAGTAGTCATAGTTGCTTTTAAGGAATTCATACAATAGTTTATAGAAGTATATCTAGATAACTGGACTATATATAGTCTGTTAAAGGATCATGTATAAGTGTTAAGACTCATGTTGGAAATATGCAAACAATGTCAAATCTCATTAAATATAATAAATTCATTTTGGGGACACCTTTTGGAATATTGTTGGGACATATAGTTTGTAAACAAGGTTTACAAGTGGACCCTTGTAAGATCGCAGTCATTGTAAATTTACCACCACCAAAGTTAGTATGTCAGTTAAGAGAAACATTGGTACATACATGTTATTACAGGAAATTCATAAAGGGGTATGCGCAAATTATTGCACCAATGGAAAAATTGTTAAAGAAGGAAACCAGATTTCAGTGGAATGAGGATTGTCAGCAAGGATTGGACACTTTAAAATAAAATATGGTAAATCACCTATCCTAGTATTCCCATATTAGGAAAATACATTTCATGTGCATGTAGATGCATCAACCATAACACTTGGAGCAATTCTAGTGCAGCCAGGGGTAGGGGAATTAGACCATCCTATAGCCTTTGCAAGCAGAAAATTGTTAGAATCAGAGTAGAATTAAAACACCACAGAAAGCCCGCAGGGGTGTAGACCGATTGGCAAGTGCCGTGTAAATGGAAGGAACTATGTAAAATGAGGTCTCAAGGTCGATTCTCACCCCGATTTACCCGGAGGGCGTGCTTGCGGGCTGTGCGTTTCTCCCTAGGGGTTATAAGGCAGCCGACAGGATTTGACCCCGTGTCACGCGAGTACGATACTGCCGTTGTTACCGATTCCCCTAGTTACAAAAAAAAAAAAACACCACAGAAAGAGAATGCCTAGCCATGGTATATGCACTTCAGAAGTTCGTGCACTATTTACTAGGAAAACACTTTAAAATGCTCACAGACCATTATGCCCTCAAATATCTAGTCAACAAGCCAGTGTTGGGGGGGAGGATCTATAGATGGATATTACTGTTCCAAGAAATTGATTTCGAAGTGATAGTTAAACCAGGGAAGTTGAATGCAGGACCTTATCACCTGTCAAGGGTAACTAATGGAGAAGAACCTACAAACTTGGAAGACAACTTTCTTGATGCACATTTATTTTCAGTGCAGGTAGTTGATGAATACTTCATTGATGTTATTGAATAATTAAGCACAGTGGTTGCACCACAAGATTTTAGCATTGTGCAGAAGAAAAATCTAGTAGTCAGATTTGTAAACTATCAACTTATTGCAAGACATTTATACAAGATGGGCGCATATAGCATTTTGAGAAGGTGTGTAGTGGAACATGATGTTGGATTACTGAGAGGGGGGGTGAATATGTACTAGAGCAATTGAATCCTTTTAACCATAAAATGCAAGTGTTATATCAATGTAGCATTATCATCCAATAGTTCAGAGTAAATAAATGAGCAATAATACACATACACAGTACACCGGTGTTTTTACCTGGAAACCCAAAGAGGGAGAAAACCATGGAATGATTTTTATTATATGTCTTTAAGAATTACATTCATTAGAAGCACCAACTTCCTTTGTTTTCCAGCTGCAACTGGAAGGAGGCTCCAACCCCCTAGTTTCTCAGGATACAACCTAAGGGAAGCTCCAACTCCCCAATTCTCTGGCTACAACCAGAAGGAGGCTACAACCCCCTATGTTCTCCGGCTACAACCGAAAGGTGGCTACAACCACATGTCATTTCCATGTCCAACCACCCTAAAATATAAGTAGAATGATGGAACCACTGTCACACTATCACTGTGAGATATACTATTGTAAACCTATACCAATCAACCTACACCAAACAACCTGTAACAACCTCTACCAAACAACCTGTAATAAACCTATACCATAAAAATTTGCATCAACCATGCACCAATATGTACCTCAACCTGTACCATAAAAAATTTCATCAACCATGCACCAACCTATAAAAACATGTACCAAACAACATGTAATCAATCTTATCAACCAAATCACATCTACTCACCAAGATCAATCACCAAGACAACTCTCAACAATGTGCATCAAAACAACTCATAATCATCACCAAGATCAATATGTGCTTCTAATAATATATCAAGACAATTATTCTACATCATCCATAAACCATGTGTCAACAATACTACTAACAAGTGCCTCCAATCATGTACCAAGTATGTATCAATCATGCATCAACTATGACTCATCAAGATGTACCAACATCATCAACTATACACCTCATGTATGTGCCAACTCATCAACTACTTGTCTCAACCATGTACCCAACATGTACCTCAACCATATATAAAATACATATACAAATATAGCCATCAAAATTTCTCTAGCAATACATCACACTATCCATAGCCAAATACCATAAGCCATTACATCAAACCATGTGCCACAACCTCACTGTTATACAACCGCTATATGTAACATACCTCAACCAAAATCCCTCATAAATTTCATCATCCAAATATTATTTGTAACTCTCTAACATACCTGGTGTATATGATCACATACCTGCAAACCTTCCTTAACTTTAACAACAAGAGACTAGCATTTTCATCAAACTTTACTTTAGTCGCACATGACTAATTTTGGATTAGTCAACAACCCTAACTTGAAATAATCATAACTATGTACTTGTAATGAATATAGATATGAAAATAGTACACAATGTTCTTCAGTGTCTTTTATGCAATTCCTCCAAGTTTCACTACTTGGAACCTCTCGGAAAAGGAGTTATAGCAAAAATGGCATACCTTGTTGAATTTTGGATTATTCTAGAGAGCGAATTTGTAGAGCGTGCCCTGCATGGAATATTTGTTTTATGGATCCAAAAATGGTACACAAAATACTACAGATTGTACTCTAACCAATACATTTGGTCTTACTGAATTTGAATCTGTTATGAAGAAGTTTGGATGTTTGTACCTAAAACACCTATTTTAGACTAGTTTCAAGACTAGCCACAAACCCTATTTTCCATGGAGTGTAACTCCAAAAATACAACGACCCACAAGATGAAATTTTTATCATAGATACTTGGATATGTTTCCTCAATTAAATCCATATTTTTCGGTCTAAATCGTTCAAGAAAAAAGTTATTTTGAAAATAGTGAGATGACCTATAAATAACATACCTTAGAAAGCATCGTCAAAAGAATTTATCCTCCCTTGAATTTCGGCATTCTTTACTTCACCTTCCCTCTTAAATTCGCCTTAGATATCCTTTGGTTACCTCATTCACTGGTATATATTCAATATTCTCAAGTGTAATTAAATGAGAGACCCTTTCCTCTTATTTATACTTTCATGTAGCTTCCTCAAGGGGTTACCTTCTAACCATCTTAACCCACTTTCCTAATTTTAGAGCTAACCCACTTCTAACCACTTGTCCACTTAGTAATTTCCCCATTAACTTTATTATTTAAATAATTTCTTTCATATCCACTTTGAATTATAGTACACTCATCACTTCACTTTATTATTTAAATAATTTCTTCTTTGCAACCACTTTGACTACTTTGACATTTTGGGTCTTCTATATGACTCATGAGGGTTCTCCAACTTCACATGGCCATAACTCTCTAACCGTGAGGAGTTATGTGAAATTCCACATACCACCGGAAATGGCATGACATGTACTATCCATCTAGAATATTCTTACTGTCAAATATATTAAAACTCATACCATTATACATCAAACAAACTTGGGTCCATTACCCAAACCTTTGTGCTACTAGAATTCGCTACCAGACTTTCTTCAAGGATTGACATCAATGAAAACCAACCCAAATAATAAAAAATCTCCCCCTTTAGCATTGATGGAAACACTCTGATGCAATACTGAAGTCATATCACTCAAGCTCCCCCTGTGACCATCACTCCCCCTGGAACCATGCCTATGTGCTCTTTCTCCAAGCATTTCTATCATGCATCTGATAAATCCCTCCCCCTTTTTCATCAATGGAAAAGGTATCTTTCCATCCCGGGATACTCCCCCTAACTAAACTATCCTTGGGGATACTCCCCCTAATTAAACTCTTCCAGAAACTGATTTCCCAACATGCATTGTCCTCTTTATGGTGCTTCCTCATGTAAATCTAAGACATATAAGATAAGCATTCATTTTGGAGTAGAAATTACTCCGATTCTTTGGAGAATATACTTAAAGGCTTCCCTTGGAAGCGATTTTGTAAAGATTTATGCCACTTGTTCTTTTGTGCCCACATACTCAACTTTGATGTTCTTCTCTACAGAATAAAGAAGACACCATCCATACCATAGCGCACGCAAGTCTGAGCTTCCAAATAACAAAAGATATGTTGCAGGTTGACAAGATCGTAGCCCAGACACCACTCAAATACCTGGCGGAGGTACAATTGGTATTGACTAAAATACCAACAAAGGCACTATACAAATTGCAAGTTAGTGTTTCACATGAAGTGCAATCACGAGATAGAACAGGCGTGATGAAATTGCAAGTAACCAGAAATGGAAAGGATGCACTAGAACTAGTGGTAGAGGAGGTAAAGTTGGAGACAAAAGAGGAGAAGAAACATGTAGATAACTTAGAGAAGAATTTGAATGAAGTCTTCACAAGAATTCTAGACAGAGCGTAGGTAGCCATGAGAAGTGCTAAAGAACAAATTCAAATCATCACATAGACGCTCGAAGACTATAAGAAGGAGATTGAGGAACTCAAAGAAAAGTTAACACCATCCACTTGTCCTGAAGTCACAGCTGAAAGGGAACAACGAGTAGCCCTACAAGTGGAAATAATGGATAAAGAAGCTAAAAATGTCACAGAAATTTTTGACAGGACCGCGCAGCTATGGAAAACATTGGAGGAAGATGATAGGGTCCAACAACTAGACCAGAAAGAGAAGGAAATAAACACTGCAATCCAAGAGTTGAAGCAGCGACAAAAGTCCATGAGAATTACAGAGCAATTGAAGAGCATGCATGAGATGAAGACCTTGCAGACAAAATTGAAGACTACGCAGAATAACAAGCAAGCTAGGAAAGCCCAGTTGGAACCTCTCCAAGAGAAAGAAATGCAAATAATTGCAGAACTAGAGAATGAAAAGACAAGAATGGCTCAGGATCATGTCGAGAGCGCAAAGTCTCTCAAGGAACATATCACAACATAGAGGGTAGAAGATCTTACAGGGAAAGTTGCGCAAGCTAGAGAAAAAGGGGAAGAATTAGCAGGAAAATTTCACAGCTTGGCAGAGGTTGTTCAGGGAATGAACATCACCTGAGTGGCTCGAGATGAGCCACATGTCAGTGTTGGGGGCATGTTTGGTGGAGGCCTATTTGGAGAAGGAATTCTATTTTTGGCGCAGACCTATTTTTGGGGAAGAACAAGTGGCAAGAAAGTAGCATGCAAGAGGAAAAACAATGTGGCAAGAAGGTAGGTAAGCCTAACCATAATAGGGTTAAGGTTTTTGATAAGAATTGTAACAACTATAAGCTTGTAAAATAGTATAAATAAGAACCTAGGAGGTCTATGTTGGGGGTTCGTCAGGGTTGGGTTCGTTCATTGTTGAGGTTCAGAAATTATTAATTGTTGTGATTTTTGTATGGTTATTGTAATAAAGTGGAATAAGGTATATTTTGAGGGTTAGGTCATAGGCTAAGGAGACTAATATGATCTAGTCTGCCTCACAGAGGTCCCTTAACCTCATCTTGATTGTATTACAGAATATGTAATGTGTGCAGCGCAAGATTTTGCAGCAGATTAAATAAAAGAGAAGAGAAGCCAAATCTTTGTGGACGTAGCCCAGGAGGGGGTGTTCCAGGGTAAAAAATTTGTTCTGTGTGATTTTCATTGAGTATTTACTTTATGTTAATGATTAGTTTATGAATGAATGATTAAATAGATGTATTAACATGCATGCATAAGGCTAAAGATGAATGAATCCTAGAGATACTTAAATCAAGAACCAGGTTAGTGCATGGAGAGGGAGGAACACCACCACATATCCCCACTCATTCATTGACTGCAAAAACCTGGGTATTGCATTCACACTTAAATCTATCTCGGGTGAGACTGCATTATGCACTCTGTGTGCAGCATTGTCTTCTGGGTTACCAGGAGGGCCAATAATTTTAGAGGGTTTTGTTGCAAACCTGTTGAGATCTGAACCTGGGTCAGCCCAAGAAGTGAGAGAACAAACTAACACATGTTCTCATGCACAATTAATTATCTTTATAATTAATTTAATTAGTAATATTCACCCACACACTTGTCACACTCTCCCCAAGTTGTACAAGTAATTACCAATTTTATTTTATTTAAAAAGTCAATTTCCCTCACATTCCCCAATGTGTTCCTAATTTTTCTCTTAGTTTTCCCTTTGTTCCCCAGATTCTCATTTAATGAGTGTCTCCTAACTAGATCTTAGTTAGAGTTGTAATATCAGTCTTCTTCTAGTTAGAGTAGTGATATCTTGACTCTAGATATTATTCTATGTGTACACTTATTCTCCCATATTTTATTTCTTTCTATTTTAAAAATCTCTTTTTATTATTTTCATGCACACATGTGCAATTTATCCAATCTTTAGATTTTCCTTACTTTTTCCTAGAACTTGATTTAACTCAATTCTTTTAATTTATTTAATATTTTTAATTAGTCCCTTAATTAAACTTAGACTTAGGCTTAGTCTCAGAATTAGGCTTAGACTTTAATTGGGCTTTATAATTAATAAATTCACTATTTAAATAATTATTTTAATCCAACAACGTATAATCATTTAAATGTTTTCTAGGCCACCTACAATTATTGACTCAAGTTTTTAATTACGCGATGTGCCCTTCAAGACGCACCTCGGTACTTCAAGGGTTCCACTTGCCTTTAACTGGATTTGGAAGTTTGTTCGAGCCTTGGAGTCAACACTCCACTCGGTCGACCTTGTGAGAGACTAAGGGCTTCTAAGGAATAAGGACTATGCCTTATTGCGCCTCCTTAGAAATCTTCATGAGAGACTGTCTCAAACCGACCTCAGGACATCGTGGACCTCTCGAACTAGGTAATCGTTAACCTACAACTCATACCACGGTGGAAGTGCCAGTAGGTTGTGACATGGACGCTACCACACCTCTCCCTCAATGTCTTGTTTATGTGCATGGCCCCTCTACTCCTTATGTGAGTTGGATTAGCAAGCATCGTCAAACCTGCATCCACTGATAAAACTTCTGTCAATAATTCATATACATAAATCATATTGTAATCAATTATATGTCACAAGTGCGTAAAATTAAATACTCAATCAAAATACAATTCACTCCCTGACTCAATCTAGAGTCCAAAGAAGTCCATTGATGCCATCAACATCCATAACTTATCATGTGTCCTGCACACTCAGGAAAACTCATCAATAGCAATTGCCAATATATATATATCGAATAACAATAAGTCACAACAAATCATCATCATCATCATGTATAATCCATAATCGAAACAAAATCGCAATGTACCATAATCAGATCACTTGCACCCAAGTGTCCTCAAAGAATAAGTCAATAAAAGTGTGCTCGGTAGAGAGGGATGTTACACTCAAGACCCCTATCATAGATGAGGGAGAAAAAAAAGGGCCTTAGGCCCTAAACAAATATTCTTGAGGTCAATGGTCATGGACAAGGCCACAAACCACCACACAGATCCTTTCTGAGGGATCTCTATCCTCTGAGTGGGATATGGCTACCAATCACATGTTTTGAGCATGACATTTGGGTCTCGAGGCCTGTGAGTTGTGCCTAATTTCCATTAGGGGGTTTTGTTGAATCATGTAATGCACTCGGGGCATTGAACATGGTTAGGGAAGGAACATAAGGTGATAAGGCCCTATTTGAATCTTCTCATGATCAAGCTTCATGTAGCACTCCTCAAACAACCACATAAGACCTCTATAGGGGATCTTTGGCCTTTGTGGGGGATCTTTGGTGCCATTAGTATAGTTTGCATAATAAAAATTGGTTTTATCGCCTATACCATGGCTAGGGGAGGAAACAAATGAACTTACACCCCAAAAAAATATTCTTGAGCTTAAGGGCTATGAAATAGGACTCAAACAACCACATCGATCATTTCAAAGGGATCTTTGGCCTTCGGGTGGGATATGAGTGTCATTACGAATTTTTCCACAATACATATGTGAGTAGGGCCTATAATATGGTTGAAGGAGAAAAAAAAGGACATCATTCCCTAATCAAAGATTTTTTATGCTCATTGACCATGAACAATGCATATGATTATGAATATGGACACCGTTAGTATCATTTGCACAATAAGAATGGGTCTCATGACCCCAACCATGGCACAAGGAGAAAAACAAAAGCCTTAGGCCCTAAATAAAGCTTGATGGGCTTAATGGCCATGAAGAAAGCTATCATAGGCACTAGGCATAAGGGATATATTCTACAATACGATGGGCATTGGGAAAAGGGGCAAGAATAATATGAACTTGTACTCATAATAATGCATGTGCATTCTAGGAACATAAACGTTCTTTAAAACATGCACACCCTTTAGAATGTGCATGAGTTTTATAATTCGGGTGTGTTCCTTAAATTCATTGCACATTTGTTCAAGTATGATTGGGTTCATGGAGTCAATTAAAATAATTTTTAATGTGTTATTGGAAATGTTAAACAAAATACTACATGAAGGGGTTACTAAGAAGGTTTTTCTACAACTTATTATGGGGGAGATGTTTTCACGTTTGTAAAATAATAATGAAAAAATACAAGTCAGTTACACTTTGAACAATTTAGTAAATCTGCTCCATTACACAGTACACACAAAGAAAGTGTGGGTTCGAGTTTGAAAGCTCGGGCAGTGATGATGTTGTCAAGGTACACTACTGAGGAAGGAAGATCTTTGACATAATTTTTAAATTATGGCATGGATGTAGATGATCAGGCATCATGCAAAGAAGTTAATTGTAGAATATAACATAAACACAACAATAACAAGATCGTATGCGAGATATGAAAATGCTCTGAGCAATGATCTGTTCAAGCGGTGAGATGGAATGGATTTCTTCAATTCCTGCAATGTAAACGGTGGCTTTGCACAAGGGGCTCGCTCCATTATATCTCTCTCCAACCCCTTTTCTAACTTACAAGTCTCTATAATAGACTATGTCACGGCGTGCAATGCAATGCAGGGATACAAACAATAGATGTCACTCAAAACAGAAGTCATAGTCATAGTCTGCAACGAGTACATACAAAGAATAGAGTTAATTAACTTAAAATCTTATAGTTAAAGAATAATTATTTTTTATTATGTAAAATTAAAGAATAGAGTTAATTAAAATTTCAGATTTAAAATTTTATAGTTAAAAAATATAATTATTTTTTCTTATGTAAATCAATTTTTTTTAGTATAAGTCTTTATTTTAATTTTGCAATTTAAAAATATTTGCATTTTGATAGATTTGATCCCTCTAATTATATAATAAATTGAAAATTAAAATGAATCTAAATTAATATAACTACAATTAACATATTAAAATTATTTTAAATAATTTTTTTAATGTATTATTAACTATACAAAATAATACATAGAAACATGAAAATTCAATAATAGTAAACATCAAGTTACATAGCATTAAATTTAATTATTCAAAACACTCTATATTTTACAAATTATTTTATATAAACGTTGATGTAAAGATTATTCAAAACACTTTATTTTCTACTAAGTAAATTTTATATAAAATTTGGTGCTTTTATGTATTAAAGTTCTAAATGCACGGTTCTTTCATTTCTCTTGAAAAATCCTAAAATGACTTGAGCCTATAGCTTGTATGAATTTTTATTCTAACCAGAATCAAATACAAATACAGCTATCACAGTTCCTGTCAGACTGATTTGCTAAACAAGTTCTGTTTTTCAATTAGTTTTTATAGGCGTTTACTTTTATTCATTGCTCTACATACAGCTTATAAGATTAAGTTAAACACTAAATTGGTATATAAAATTTCTTTGCCCAACAATTTCATTGGTAAAATTTATAAAGGTATACATACTATACCCTACCTTACTTTACACTTCTAATGAACTTGTAACCTCCACTTAGAACGAAACATATATTCTTAACATTTAAACTTGTGACCTCCACTTAGAACGAAACATATATTCTTAACATTTATATTTTATGTGATAATTAAAAAACCTGAAACTATATGGCTGTGCATGGGCGTTAGTATAAGGTTATTTATTTAATGTAACTCCTGACTTCATAGCAATTTGAATTTAAAAGCACTGCATCATAGTTGTTCTGCTAAGTTAAAATTGGAAGTTATGTGCAGATATCGCCTTGTCATGAAAAGTTATCAACTGCAAGCATTACTGGACTAGCGGATGTCAGCACCGTGGGTGTTTAAGTTTTCTCAAGAGGCACAGTATATTTTGGATTTGAGATGAGTGAAGTGAAATGAATTTATGAAACTTGTGCAGATGTTGGATGAGGAAGAAGTGCGTTGTATTTTGGGGAGGTTTAAGACCAAAATGGTGGATATGCTGTCTCCTACAACCACATCCGAGTTTCATGTAAAGTTAGAAAATCTCCATTCACTAAGTGGTATATTGCTATGCTTTATAACCGATGTTGTCAGAGATAGCTTTCGTGTAACATTAGAAGCTGGTAATTGTAATTACGGTGGCCCTGATCCCGCGTACATAAGCTTCCTTTCCAATGGTGAAAGAAGGCTGCATATATTTTTATGGACAAAGGACTCTAAGTTGTTTGGAGATTACAAAGAGCATAGTGATATCGATGTATATGGCCATTGCGGAGAGGGTATAGAATGGGGACGGATAATGATGGTCGATGAAGGGGAGGACGTTTTGGAAGTTTGCAAAGCGATCATAACTGCATTTGCATAAAATGTTTATACCATCTTCTTGTTTTAAAAACAAATAATCTATGTTGGTTTTCATGTGTTACAATTGTTGAGGTGTGATGCAATGGATTAAGGGGGAGAATAAAGCATTTATTTTACTTAAATTGGATAATGTTAGTTTTTAAAATTGTAGTTTTAAAATTGTTGATTTTCATAAAATGGGTTGGGTTGGTTTTTAAGTAAAGCCGATTTTTTTTATATACCACAAAATTGTTTACAGGATTAAGTGGTGTAGCATGCAATTTTTTAGAAGGAAATATATGTTCTTAACTATTATGAATTTTGTTTTATTAGAGATCCCAAAAATTGACTACTCAAAAATGAACATTATGGATTTTTCAAGAAATCTCAATAACAACTCCCACTACATAAATCTCAAAACCCTATTTATAAAAAATGTAAAATTTAATATTAAGAATATATAAATTTTATTTATGGAAAATTTAATATATAATTTTTAAAATTAAAGTTTTTTAATAATGATTTTTAATTTTTTAGCAAAAGATAATTTATATGTTTATATAGTATTAACAATGAATATACACTGCAGAGGTGGAGGCAGGCAATCCTACCTAGAAGAATCAGAACAAGCACAGATCCAAACATCCTCAGATGGGGGCACACACCCCAAGGAAAATTCACCCTCAAAGAAGGGTACACCCTACAGGAAAAGTGTTACACATGATTTTGGTCACTCTGATGATGTCTTCACAGTGATTGAGTTCAGGCCCTCAGAAAGACTTTTTCCTGAGAAAATGACTGTTGTCTTCCTCCAAAAAACACAATTTTAAGGTGAGTTTGCAGGCTGCACATAGCGCAAGGTGTGAACCTCTTGAAGTTCGCAGCTTGCTCCATACTCAGCCTGCGAGGAGTTCGCATGTTGTCATACTTGCAGGGTGCGAACTTGTTTTTAAGCTAAAAATGGAAGAAGAAGTTACGAAGGTTCTAGAGAGAGGTCTTCTAGAAAATGAGTTGGTGTTCGCATCGTTGGCATCCTACTGGTTTCTCAAATTTAGTGGGATCATACTTATCACTTTAACCATCTCTCCTTCTCCTATATATTGAGGAGTTTCTCATCGAAAAGGTTAAGCAAGATTGAGCAAAGAATTGATGAGAAGATAAGTCTAGAATTGTGTGAGAAGTCCTACATATATCGATGCTTGAGGCCTTCATTTGTCCATCAAGCCCAAGTAGATCTTCTTCATACAGTTTCGGAGCAAGTGTGTGTGTTGGAGCAAGGAACCACCGAAAAGAAGCTTACGACATCAAGGCTATCGGTTGTATTCTTTACTTTCATTTAATATAATACAGTGGCATGTCCCTTTCCCATAAAATCGCTATCATTTTATTACATGACTCCTTGATCACATGTCTAGGTTTTCATTGAACGTATTATTATTGTTGCTTTCACCTTGGTCATTTCTTATTGTCGCAGATCTGATGTTACAAGGCCATTGAAGCGAAGCAGGGACAACAAAGACTCAAGGAAGCAATATCTTAAGGTAAGTCTTCTATTCCTTCCTTGATAGTATACTCGATGATTATAACCTAGGGAAAGTGTCACGTCCTGTCTCGTTTTGTTCTAGATCTAGGTGGATCTAGGGAGATTAGTTAGTGTCCGCACCTACCGATTTATCCTTAAACAAAATTGGCGACTCCACTAGGGATACCCCATTTTATGGTTTTTTGTTGGCCATTTGCTCTTAACCTATCTTTTTCATCTCCAACCAGTCTCTGAGTCTCTGGGAGATCCATACAGACTCTCTCGACCTAGAAGTTCACTGAGATTCTTTATCCTTTTTTCCAAACTTTATTGATTACAGACAAGTTTGCACTGTACCTACTTTCAGCCTACGAACTTCATTGATGTTCACACTCCACTGTGCAAACCAATGTGAGAAGTTCACACCCTACCTGTATCCAGCTTGCGAATTCTTCTGATATTCGCACTGTACCTTATACCTAGGCTGCGAACCCACTTGAAATTTTTGATTTGGAATTAGGCTTGCTTGTCTTATTGATGCCAACCTCTGTCTGATTACCTGGGAAGAACTTCTTAGCCCATTATTTGACTATTTGTTGTTTTTAAAACTTGTTATAGATCGGTTTTCGGAGATCGGAAACTATCTTCTTTATTTTTGTTCCAAACTTCTACTATTTGACCTTTTCTTCAACAAGGGTATAATCTCTGATTCTGAGACCTGAGTGCTTGTTTAATTGAGAGTCAACCGAAGTTTTGGATTGATTGTGTGTTTGGATTGTTTGCAAATTAGAAAGTCTTCTGTTTATTTGCATTTGACAAACTACTTTTTTGTCATTTTTATTTTTATTTACATTGAAAGCTTGTTTTGGGTGTGTGTTGAGTGTATCGATCTTCGTTGATTACCTGTGCTTCTCCCTTAAATCCCTGTTTTGGTTTGTGAAAGAGAAATCAAGGCCTTTAATTATTGAGTAATCATTCATAAGAAGATTTTGCATTCAAATTTTTTTTTTAAAGAAAGAGAAAATTGAAAAAAGTTTCATTGTTATGGTTGTTTGCAATTTCGTTCAAGAAAAACATTTTTGTAGCTTCTATTATTCCAGAGAAACACCTTCTCCCTACTGTAGATAGAGTTCATCGAAAAGAAATTTGCATTCTTCATCTCTATTTGCATTCTTTTGGGTCAAGGTCTTAACAACATTGGTTTCATTTCAATTTTTCCCTTGCGTAAACAACAGCCCATAAAATAATGCGTAATCATAAAATTTTGCTTAGTAACTTTTATCTTCTAGGATCTTTCACACCAACATTAGCTAGGCTAGCACTTTGGAATAGGCTATGAGACACACTCTCTAAAGCACAAAACACACAACAATATCTTGCGATAGGGAATGTTGAAATCCATTTGCCACATTTTGTCCTGAGAAGCCCTTCTCACACAAGGGTCAATCACGAGGTCGCATTGAGACTGGCAGAGTTATTCACCCTGCTTTGTTGGTCTCGGTGTGGAGATTGCATGTATTACGGGGGTCACTTGAAGGTATACCCACAATGATGAGTGGAAGCCTCTCAGGTTGATTTCGAGCTAGATACCCTGCCCTTGCGTGTGGATCGGACTGTCGACTGTCCCCCCAGGCATCACTGTTGTTTGTGGTAACTTTAGTGGCCCATCTTCTTAGGGACTTACACAAGGTGACTGTGAAGGGGAAAGTCTTCACGGTACCTAGAATCGACATTGGCCAAACTCACTCGGGCTCCTTGGAGGGTAAATCCACAATTACTACGTGGAAGCTTGCACAAAAGTGTCAGTTCGTTAAGCAGGTCGTCAACGTAACTTTTCCACCCTAGCCCAGCTCCTTCTTGTCTTGATTTTGCGACATTGGATTTCATCACCAACTAGTGATCTCGAAATAAGAAGATTTTGTTTGCTTGGCTAATTTCCTAGATTATTTTAGCGTGTGTTGTTTGTTTCCATAGTTGGCCATAGAATTAATTTGATCGGATATTTAACTCAACCAACATTGACCCTCCACATCGCTCACGTAGAATGCAAGGACTACCCCCAAAAGATCTGGAATGTTCCCAACCCTTTCCTACCAACCCACCGGAGGGCTCCCCTCAATAGAGTGAAGCCCAAGACATTTCCACTCCACGAGTGGAAAGAACTGATTCCGTAGACCAATTCCGAGTGTCAGATTCTCTAGAGTCTTTGTGACTTCCCCTCGGGTCCACAAGGCGTATTCTCCGGGTAGATTCATCGGGAGACCTTGTTGTACAATCTTCTGGAACAGCAGCTAGACCATTCACAGGCCTTGAAGGCCAAGATCTTTTTTGGAGCTCTTCGGTATTTGAAACTCCTCTCCCTCTAGCGAGGGACATTTTTTCCCCACAAATAGGTGTCAATATATCTGTTGAAGCCAATTTACCTGGCACATCTGACATGGACACAATTACAACTGCTTATCTCTTTTCGGCATCCGATATCCAATCTGTTGACCCCAATACAACTATCCCCCTTTAGATGGCCCATTTTGCAATGGTCTCAGATGCTACAATTACCCCTACCGGGCACATGGCAGTTGACCAAGCTCCTATTGGCACATCGCCAACACCTAGACCTACCCCACCTCTTCCCCCTGGGTATAATTCTTTAAATGCTTCTATCCCTACCCCCACTCAGGGTCCATTCGGAGCTTCTGGAGTTCTTCCCCCTCCTGGACAAGCTATTGTTGTCGGTTTCATTCCAACACTTCCTCATGTCCCCTCCGGAGGGTCTTATCCGCCTTTTGTTGGTGGACCTGGTCCCAGTGGCACTACTCAATCTTTCACACCTCATCACCAGATTCTCGTTGGTGGACACCTCAATCCTGGAGGCCAACATCCCATTGGGACACCACCCCCGTATGGAATTCAAAACCCAATTGGGACTCAACCCCCAGTTGGAGGACAACCCCCAACTGCCCCACCCTATGGGAAGAATATACGTGCAGCCTTGGTCCAGTACTGGAACCATCTTACCCAAGGTAACCCTCAACCGGATGGGGGACAATATCCTCAGCCGGCTGGGGGGAAATACCCTCAACTAGCTGGGGGACAATGTCCTCAACCGGCTGGGGGGAAATATCCTCAACCAACTGGGGGACAATATCCTCACCCACCTGGGGGGAATTATCCTCACAATAGCTCTTTCCCCCCCCCTAATGCAGGCCATCCATACCCAGGTCCACCCAACCTTATTTGGGGCTCGAACGTTACACCTAATGTCCCTTTTCAAGGGAATATTCCTAACCAATACAATCCCATGGGCTGCATGCCTCCCCACCAACAATCGAATCTGTTTGGATCTTCGCAATACATGCAAATGGCTTACGGTATGACTAGTATACCTACAGGACTTCCTCCCCAAAGTCACCAGTACCCCCATGTGAATAGACAATTACCCTTTTTGGCCACTTTGGACCTTCCTGATTTGTCTAGGATCTTAAACGATCCCATTCTTCCTTCTCCCCATTGGCCTGTCATACCGGCCAAGCTGCCATCTAAAATTCCCAAATTTGATGGTAAACCCAGAGAAGATCCAAACAACCACGTAATGACTTTTCACCTTTGGTGTTCATCCAACTCCTTGATGGACGACTCCATTAGGTTGAGACTCTTCCAATGAACCCTCACTAGTTCAGCTGCAAAGTGGTATATCAAATTACCACGAGGATTCTTCATTGACTTTAATACCCTTTCCATGGCTTTCCTTACCCACTACCAGTTGCCAATCTGTTATGAAATAGGAACCGAGATCTTGAGTTCTTTCAAGAAAAGTAAAGCCACTCATATTTCTAATCATATACATGAGTGGAGACGTCGAAGACGTTTAATCAAAATCAAGCTTCCCGATCAGTTATTGGCAGAGTGGTTCATGAAATCCTTCATGAATGACATCTCTAGAGATATTTCCATGGGTGGAGTGGTCACCGAAGAACAAGAGATCAGTCGTGCTCAGTACCTTGACCTTGTCTATTCACAGACAGACACCCTTTACGACTTACTCCCTGATGCTCCTCGTCCTTCCACCACAGCAACCTCAACCACCCCGGCAGCTTCTCACGCTACTGACGGTGTGATTGGCACTTTTTCCACTGACGCCAAATCTACGTCAGCCTCTCAAACCAACCCCAAATCCTCTGCTTCTAATCTACATAATGCTCCGACTACAACCCCAAATCTTTGATTAGGGAATTAATTTGATCGGATATTTAACTCAGCCAACATTGACCCTCCACGCCGCTCACGTAGAATGCAAGGACTACCCCTAGAATATCTGGAAGGTTCCCAACCCTTGCCTACCAACCCACTGGAGGGCTCCCCTCAATAGAGTGAAGTCCAAGACATTTCCACTCCACGAGTGGAAAGAACTGATTCTGTAGACCAATTCTGAGTGTCAGATTCTCTAGAGTCTCTGCGACTTCCCTCGAGGTCCACAAGGCATATTCTCCGGGTAGATTCATTGGGAGACCTTGTTGTACAATCTTCTGGAATAACAGCCAGACCATTCACAGGCCTTGAAGGCCAAGATCTTTTTTGGGGATCTTTAGTATTTGAAACTCCTCTCCCTCTAGCGAGGGACATTTTTGCCCCACAAATAGGTGTCAATATATCTGTTGAAGCCGACTTACCTGGCACATCTGACATGGACACAATTACAACTGCTTGTCTCTTTTTGGCATCTGATATCTAGTCCGTTGACCCCAATACAACTATCCCCCTTCAAATGGCCCATTCTGCAATGGTCCCAGATGCTACAATTACCCCTATTGGGCACATGGCAATTGGCCAAGCTCCTATTGGCACACCGCCGACACCTAGACCTACCCCACCTCTTCCCCCTGGGTATAATTCTTTAAATGCTTCTATCCCTACCCCCACTCAGGGTCCATCTGGAGCTTCTGGAGTTATTCCCCCTCCTGGACAAGCTACTATTGTCGGTTTCATTCTGACACTTCCTCATGTCCCCTCCGGAGGGTCTTATCCGCCTTTTGCTGGCGGACCTGGCCCTAGTGGCACTACTCAGTCTTTCACACCTCATCACCAGATTCTCATTGGTGGACACCTCAATCCAGGAGGCCAACATCCCATTGGGACACCACCCCCATATGGAAGTCAAAACCCAATTGGGACTCAACCCCCAATTGGAGGACAACCCCCAGTTGGAGGACAACCCCCAACTGCCCCACCCTATGGGCAGAATATACCTACAGCCTTGGTCTAGTACTAGAACCATCTTACCCAAGGTAACCCTCAACCGGCTAGGGGACAATATCCTCAACCAGCTGGGGGGAAATACCCTCAACCGACTGGGGGACAATATCCTCAACCGGATGGGGGGCAATATCCTCAACCAACTGGGGGACAATATCCTCACCCGCATGGGGGGGATTATCCTCACAATAGCTCTTTCCCCCGCCCCCTAATGCAGGCCAGCCATACCCAGGTCCACCCAACCCTATTTGGGGCTCGAATGTTACACCTAATGTCCCTTTTAAAGGGAATATTCCTAACCAGTACAACCCCATGGGCTACATGCCTCCCCACCAACAATCGAATCTATTCGGATCTTCGCAATACATGCAAACGGCTTAGGATCCGACTGGTATACCTACGGGACTTCCTCCCCAAAGTCACCAGTACCCCCATGTGAATAGAGAATTACCCTTTTTGGCCACTTCGGACCTTCCTGATTTGTCTAGGATCTTGAATGATCCCATTCTTCATTCTCCCCATTGGCCTGTCATACCGGCCAAGTTGTCATCTGACATTCCCAAATTCGATGGTAAACCCGGAGAAGATCCAAACAACCACGTAATGACTTTTCACCTTTGGTGTTCATCCAACTCCTTGATGGATGACTCCATTAGGTTGAGAATCTTCCAATGAACCCTCACCAGTTCAGCTGTAAAGTGGTATATCGAATCACCACGAGGATTCTTCACTGACTTTAATACCCTCGCCATGGATTTCCTTACCCACTACTAGTTGCCAATCCATTATGAAACGGGAACCGAGATCTTGAGTTCTTTCAAGAAAATTAAATCCACTCATATTTCTGATCACATACATGAGTGGAGACGTCGAAGACATTTAATCAAACTAAAGCTTCCCGATCAGTTATTGGCAGAGTGGTTCACGAAATCCTTCGTGAATGACATCTCTAGAGATATTTCCATGGGTGGAGTGGTCACCGAAGAACAGGCGATCAGTCATGCTCAGTACCTTGACCTTGTCTATTCACAGACAAGCACCCTTTACGACTTACTCCCTGATGCTCCCTATGCTTCCACCACAGCTACCTCAACCACCCCTGCAGCTTCTCACGCTGTTGACAGTGTGATTGGCACTTTTTCCACTGATGCCAAATATATGTCAGCCTCTCAAACCAACCCCAAATCCTCTGATTCTAATGTACATAATGCTCCGACTACAACCCCTCCCACCGGTAAGACTTCTGAAGTGAACTCCGTTCAATCTACTCCTGCCGGTAAAAACAAATCCAAAAAAGGGAAGGGTAAGACCAAGGAGGATAAAAATAATTCCCAATCCGATAAAACTAAAACACAACCTATTGATGATAAGGATAAGCGTAAACCACGATATCCGTGTCTCATATGTGGTGAAGATCACTACACGAAAGATTGTCCGAGATGAGCTGAAGTCAATAAGTTCCTTCAAGGAACCCCAAAATATTCTACACCTGTCGTCTTGTCACAACCTTTCCCTTCTTAGCAGCAGGCACAATTGGTCATCCATGATCAACCCTCCTCTTCCACCACTTCATACGTTTTAATGTGTACGTCTGATTCAAAGAAAAACGACATTGATATCGCCACTCAAGCCAAAGATTATTCACCCTCCAAGGAGAAAGTTGATGATATACCACCTTCGCTGGTACAATCGACTTCACCCCCCAACGGTCCTCTTCATCTCGAATGACCGAACCTCGATACAGTGCTCTGCCCTCCTCCAAGGGGCGTTGTTCAAAATTCTACCTTCAACCCTCACGCACGTGCTGCCCAAAACTACAGCATTGTAGAAGATCTTGCGCAAGCACCCTCTGCGATGTTAGCTCTTGAAGTCCTTCAAATTTTTGCCGCGCAACGGAAGGCACTGTTAAAGGCTATTGGTGGAATCGACCCATGGATTCAAACTTGATAATATTTGACTTGGAAGATCACATTCCAAGACTACCTCCTCAACTAGATTTTCAAATATAAGTTGTTGTCTCAGACAAGAACATTTGTAGAACAGTTATTGATGAAGGTGCCTCGGCGTGCGTCATGTCTATTACCTGTTGGAAATCCATTGGCTCTCCTCCCTTAACTGAATCACACAACACACTCAGAGCCTTTAATGGCTCTGGATTTAAACCCTACGGTGTTCTTCCTTCGTTTCCTATTATGTTAGAAGGAAAAACGGTCAACGTTGAAGTTGAGGTCTTCGATGCACCTCTCGATTACAACCTCTTACTTGGTCGTAGTTGGATTGATTCCATGCACGCAGTTGTCTCCACACTTTTCCATGTGTTACGCTTCCCACACCAGGGAAAAGTGGTCACTTTAGATCAACTGGCCTTCTTTAACTCTGATTCTTGTACTACCAATGTCCCTTTCATTTCGAAAACACCCCCTGGGTATGAGAATGTCGGTGTGGGTCTTCTTAAAGATTCTACTTTGATGGGTACATTCCCAATCCCACCACCCAACATTCCCCCTCCATTTGTCACCTCGATCAACATGATTTCTACCTCTGTCCAAGGATCCCCTGTGTCTCACAACCCATGGATTGTCCCCAACCCTCGTGATTATCTACGATATGGCGAACAAATGCCTTTGAGTCCAGTTGAATCCGCCTATCAGGCCATTCAATCTACGACCCCTTCTACCCCCTCTATTGGTGATTCATCTCCTGATCCTTTTCATGTCATTTTTCCCACGGACGAGATGATTATGTCTATTATGTCCGAGGATGAAATCCCATGGGATGATGGGCATCATCGCTCCATTCTCTTCCTCGAACAACACATCATAGAGAATTACCAACGGATTTCGACTCCGTCGACCGTTGTTGTCATTTCCTCTGTTCCCAAGTCTACCCACGACATTCTTTACGAAGGGAACCTGAGTAATATCTCACCCACTCTTCCGCTTGACATTTCCATTAAACCCGGGATTGTCGAAAATGTTCATATAGGAGCCGCTTGTTCCAATGATGAGGTCGTCACATATAAAGCTAGTTTTCAAGAGTTATGTGACGTCTTCGCTTGGAGTTATGAAGAGATGTCAGGTATTGACCCCGATATTGTTGTACATGAGATCAAGACATACCCGAACGCTAAACCGTTCGGCAGCGACTTCATCTAGTCCACCACCGTAAAGTCGCAGCCATAAAACTCGAAGTTGAAAAACTTCTCAAATCCGGTTTTATTTATCCGGTGGCTTTAACCGATTGGGTATCCAATCTTGTTCCGGTCAATAAGAAACAAGGCACCATCCGCGTTTGCGTTGATTATAGGGATATAAATAAAGCTTGTCCCAAAGACAACTTTCCAACCCCCTTCATCGACCAGATTGTCAACGATTGCACCGGGAGTGAAATCTTCTCATTAATGGATGGTTTCTCTGGCTATAATCAGATCAACATTCTATCCGTGGATCAGCACAAAACCTCTTTTATTTGTCCTTGGGGCACTTTCACCTACCGGAAACTCCCTTTTGGTCTTAAGAACGTTGGCACAACTTTTCAGCGAGCCATGCCCTATGCTTTCCATGATATAAAGCACATAGTACAACCTTATCTTGATGATCTACCAGCACACTCCATGCGTCGCCAAGACCACCCAGACCACCTCCGAGCCATTTTCATTCGTTGTCGCCATTATCGAATCCATCTAAACCCACATAAATGTGTCTTTTGTGTGGAATCTAGTCAACTTCTGGGTTTCATTGTGTCATGTTTTAGAATTAGGGTGGATCCTCTGAAGGTTGAGGCCATCCTGAATCTCCCTCCTCCTTCTACCTTACGCCAGCTCCAAAGTTTGCAAGGGAAGGCAAACTTCTTGCATCGTTTCATCTCAAATTATGTTGAGTTAACACTGGGATTTACTCGATTGTTAAAGAAAGGTTCTACATTCATCTGGGATGAGCCTGCCCATAAAGCCTTTGAAGCTTTAAAGCTTTCCCTTACATGTACACCACTACTTTTCCCTCTGAATTACAGTCGAGATTATTTTCTTTATCTCGTAGCCTCGGACTCTACCATTGCTATGGTACTAGTCCAGGAGGATGATTCTCATGACGAACATGTTATCTATTATTTGAGTCGGAGTCTCAGGACTACCGAAACCAAGTATTTACATGTTGAAAAACTAGCCTTGGCAGCCATCCAAGCTGTCCAACGTTTCCGGCACTATATCCTTTTACGCAAGACTACTGTGATTTCTAATTGCAACCCTATGCAACACATTCTTACACGTCAATTGCTAGGGGGAAAATACTCCAAATGGATTGTGATACTCCAGGAGTTTGACTTAGAATTCGAACAAGCTAACTCCAATAAATCCTTGGTGTTTGCCGAATTGATATGTGACCTTCCATGTTCTGATACAGAAAATGTAGCAAAGGATTCACTCCCTAATGAATCTCTTTTTCTGATCAGTTCTGATGACCTTTGGTACGGAGATATCATTATATATCTTCAGACTCAGACTTTCTGGTTGGATTTGTCAAGCATTGACTGACGCCGCATACGCTATCAAGAATGTTAATATATTATCCTTGGTGACACTCTTTATCGTCGTGGGATTGACTCCGTGTTTCAACGATGTATCACCCTTGGAGAAGGTGAGAAAGCCTTGAATGACTGTCATTCTAGAGCCTGTGGTGGTCATATGTCCAGGTATGCTACTGCCCAAAAGATCTTGCACGCAGGGTACTTCTGGCCTTCTTTATTCAAAAATTGAATAACTGTTGTTCAGAAATGCCATGCCTACCAAACATATAATAATAACATATGATCTCATCCCGCTCCCTTACATCTTGTAGCCTCCGTAGGACCTTTCTCTAAATGGGGCATCGATTTCATGAACTGTAACCCTCACTCGTCCGGGGGGCATGGATACATTATTGTAGCCGTGGATTATTTCACGAAATGGGCCGAGGCAATGCCTACATTCGATAACATGGGAAAGACTGTAGAACTATTCATATTCAATCACATCATTGCTCAGTTTGGTGTTCCTCAATCTATTGTTACTGATCATGGTAACCACTTTAGAAACTTCATGATGTCCGAACTTACTGAAAATTGGGTCTTCGCCATGAAAACTCTACACCCTATCACCCACAGGCCAATGGCCAGGTTGAGGCGATTAACAAAATCCTCATTACCATGCTTTGATGAATGATAGGGATTCATAAGACTAATTGGCACACGATGATGTTCTTAGCATTATGGGCTTACCGGACATCAGTCAAGTCTGTTGCTGGATTTACACCTTTCCAGTTAGTTTATGGTATAGAAGTCATTTTACCGATTGAATGTGATATACCATATCTAAAGCTAGTCGTTTAACTTCTTCCAAACACTTCTGCTAAAGAAGAACGTTTGTTGTATCTTATGCAACTGGACGAAACTCATCGTAATGCTACCCTAGTTATAGAAACCCAGAAGAAACGCGTTAAAGCCCAATACGAAAAACATGTCAAGCCACGTGTCTTCTCCGAAGGTGATCTAGTTCTCCTTTACGAACAAGATCGTGATTTACTAGGGGCCGAAAAATTTGAGGCCATGTGGCGAGGTCCTTATATCATCAAACGAGTGTTGGAGAAGGGAGCTTATGAGTTAGTAGATTATGATGGTGTCCCTTTGAGTGAACCCAGAAATGGGCTTTACTTGAAGAAGTACTATGCTTAGGTCATCTGTGCATAAGTGCTTGTATTTTATTGTACCATACTTTTGTGTGTTGCTTTACTATGTTTTTTCGCTTTTTGGTTCTTACCCTCGACCGCTTACCGTGCATTGTGCTTGGTTTTCAGATGTCAGAATATTCGCTACCCCACATTGGCTTCGCCGACGGCGCTAGTCATAGTACTCAGAACCTAGCTTCTGCTGCATGGGCAATTTACGCACCCACAAATGAACTTGTCAGTCTACGCGGTGTTTGCCTCGATCGTGCAACCAATAATATTGTAGAATATAGCGTCGTCATCGAGTTGCTGACTGATGCTATTTCACTCGGCATACGTCACTTGGTTATATGACTTGATTCACAGTTAGTAGTGCTACAGTTAAGTAATGTCTATCTTATCCGAAGTCCTACTTTATTACGGGTGTATTTGAGAATTCGCCTCTTGGAACGTTATTTTGATTACATTGAATATCAACACATTCCTAGATGTCTAAATACATTAACCAATGCATTAGCTAATTATGTGTTAGACAGACATTTGAGACATTTATAAACCAAATTACACATCACATGTATCATACAAAATAGAGTAAGCCGGTAAAAGCCGCATGTATATATCATGATCAAAAAAAAATTGTCCGAAGACTACAATATCAAAATGAGAAGCCCATGGATTTACAAAATAGCATCACGGGTAACGCTCACGGTAACACATGACTGCTCGTGCTACTCTACGAAGAAACCGGCCAATAGACTCAGAGACGCCCACAGTATGGTGTTGATATCGTCTTGAGATCTCCGCAATGGAGATATACGGGATCTCTGCAGTTAACCCCTCCAGGTTTTGCTCGACTGCTTCATAATCTTCACGATCCCATCCTGCCTCTAGAGCCACTTCTCCTCTTCTATGGATTGGAGAATTCCCTAGAGGCGGATACGGTCCCACGTCTGTGTGGTCAAAAGAAATTTTTTATTAGTCTTTGGATATAAAACATAAAAACATTTTATATATTACAAAATTACAAAAACATTAAAAAACAAAAATGTGTACTTCTTACCTAGGTCCCCCCACTGAGCACCCTCCGGCAAAACAAAATCTAGATCTCCTCGGAAATCCAAGTTGGCATAAGCGTAGTCATCGACCATCATCATCTGATGTCGTAACCAGTCAAAAAACGTGTCGTTATATTTGATGATGGGACCCGCCGCATGCCGAGCCATGAGGTCACACCATCTCATCATCCTAGGGTATCGTGGGCCTGGCAAACCCGAGTCTACTTGCAGACGTAACAAAGGGACCCTCTCAAGGAAGAAGGACACCAAAATCGATCTGTACCCGAACTGTTTCAGACCCCCCCTCCTGCATTTGATTAGTTGTCTCTTCATGTTGTGAAGGACTGCGTCTGACCAGTTGAACACCCAAGGTTTAGTACACTCTATCATGTACTGAAAGTAGCTCTGGAGAGCCATATGTGGAGCAGTGCTCCCAACCATGAATGCAATAGTGTATAGGATGGTACAAAGAGTCAAATCCCGGACTCCCCATATGACAACTTTCCTCTGGCTTCTCTCTACCTCGAGGACACAGTACTGGTGGACATACTTTCTCATAGGAAGGCCTCCACCTCTACCCCTTGTCAAAGTAGCATGGGACCCATGGCGAGATAAACCTGTGAGGAAATAGATATCCTCGATATCCAGTTCCAAAGTATGAAATCCTACATGGAAAACCTGCTGATATAGGTCCCACATATGGACCAGGTACTCTAGTAGTTGGAGTTGGGCTCTCATGCCCTGGATCTTGAAGAATTTTAGAATCCCACAGTCACGGAGAGCGGCCACAGTTCCCATGTCATTCCTGGTGGCAAAATATTTTCCCTCGTGTTCTCTTTCGCGCCATTCCAACATCTTGGAAATGCCAACCTACCACAAAAACCATGGAGAAAGTTAAAATACTGATTTCAAAAATTTTTAAATCATTTTGCTAGGTAAAAAACTAAAATTCATTCTTTGGTTCACGGAGTTTGTAGGTGATCTATTGGACACAGTGCAAACAGTTCGCAGGTGGCCCATGGGCCACCTACGAGAATCCTTGATTCTCGCAAGGCCCGAAGGGCTGGCCTGCGAACTTTCTTAGGCGCACCTTGGCCCAAAAAGTCAACTAAAAAACTATAATTTTACCAAAGAAAATGAAAATTAATCCATGAAAAAGCTGAGGGATGGAAAGCTTACCTGATTGGCAGAGACGGTTTGCCGAATGGTCGCCTGTAGCTCTTGCAATCCGCCGAGGAAATTTCAAGGAAAAAGGAGGTTTAATGGAAGTTTTTGGCAAGAGTGAAAATGAAATGATAAAAAACTAGTTTTACCTCTATTTATTCATTTTTCGTCGCTTTTTTTAAATATTATTTTCTTTTTTTGCCTAAAAACCTAATTTTTAACATCCATATGAGCACGGTTCTTTTTGCAGGGTCTCTGACCTAGGGGTTTGGACTACGGTGTATGGAAGTTTTTTATATATATATGTACAAACATCTTTTTAGGGTTTTGTAAGAAAAACATCGAGCTCAGTATTCATTCGTTCTCGCACTCGTAAATACTTGAGAATGCAACCGAGTATACTTTTGTCGTATTTTCGTACTCATCATGGTAACACGAAAATAACGAAAATGAAGGAGTATCCTTTAAGCTCTTTTCACGCTCCATAAAAACGAAAAGATTGTCGAGCGATCTTGTTCTTTTCACGCTCGTAAAAGTATTTGAAGAAAACGTTCAATGGGAGATAGTTTATCACTTTTTTGGTCTCATTGAACTATTTTACGAAAAAGGAACTGGGAGAGTTATCTTTAAGTGTTTTTTAGACTCTCAAAACATGAAAAACCCCTGAGTTTTCTATCTTTGGACTCGTTAAGCAAACATCAAAAGGCCCATATGGGACCAAACCACTCCTTCTTAGGGTTCATTAAATATACTCTGAGGGACTCATCCAAAGGATGAGCTTACATCAACAAGCATATGTTATCCTCCTCAAGCTTGCGTAAAAATAAAGAGGTACTCGCCAGAAATGGTGGGGGGAAATTTGGGAAAGGGATGTGTCTCCATACTTATGTTAATGGCAGTAAGCATCGCTCTTGAACATGGCACCCCCTTTTTTGTTTGAACTCAGGTTGGGAAATCCATTTGTCTCTCATCTGACTTTCTGCAAGTTCATATCTTGAGTCATCCTTGAGTCAATGCTGCCAATTCCGGTGTCGTGCCATCCATATGTTCAAGAGAAGTTCAACCAATCTCGATGTTAAGTCAGTCATCTGCAATAGTCATTCCTTATATGTTGGCCTTCCCTGTGTCAGTTTCAAATCATATTCATATTCTGTCTCATCCTAAAAACTCTGTTACTTATTTCATGTCATTGATGGGGGATACATCAAGGCCCTCCTGTGACGAGTCTTTTTACGTCGACTTCAGCTCATTATCCAGGAACAAGACTTAGAAATCATCTAGTACCTTAGAGCCTGCATGCCTTAATGGCAGGTCTCTTCGCTCTCGATAGCGGATTCACATCATTGGTCCCTGATCAAGAGATTTCGTCGAGTGTTCAACTTCAACTCATTATTCACATTCGCTCGGATTGTACTTGGGTACCTTGGAAGTCATCGACATCAATGGTGATTTTCCTCATGCTTGTTAATGGTTTTCATCAATGACTGGTAATCAAGTGGTTTCTACCATGTTCGACTTCAACACATGTAATCACATGGCTAGATTCGTACTTTCAGACGATGGGATTGAAGACCCTGGATCACATATTGTTTGGTCCAGGTTGTGATGGAGCATTTATGATTTGTATTGACACATAGATCCACATTGTATGTCATGTGGCTATGTCCTAATCTAAGTCTTTTGAACACATAGATCCACAGTGTATTCTTGGTGGCTATGTAAACACTTTTGATGACATGGATCCACGGTGTATGATTGGTGGCCATGACCTACATTTATGATTTCATTCATTTATGGTCTAAGCATGGAAATGCCTACCTCAGAATCGATATTATGTTCTGTATATGCTTGATTATTTGAAGGCTTCCGACTAGGTACGATCCTTGCTTCCGACACACACATGTGTTTTTACAAAGTATTTTGGCTGTCACAAGTTACAACCTCATAATTTGGGGGGCATTATGTTACACATGATTTTGGTCACTCTGATGATGTCTTCACAGTGATTGAGTTCAGGCCCTCAAACAGACTTTTTCCTGAGCAAATGATTGTTGTCTTCCTCCAAAAAACACAATTTTAAGGTGATTTCGCAGGCTTCACATAGTGCAGGGCGTGAACCTCTTGAAGTTCGCAGGTTGCTCCATACTTAGCCTGCGCAGAGTTCGCATGTTGTCATACTTGCAGGGTGTGAACTTGTTTTTAAGCTAAAAATGGAAGAAGAAGTTACGAAGGTTCTAGAGAGAGAGATTCTAGAAAATGAGTTGGCGTTCGCATGGTTGGCATCCTACTGGTTTCTCAGATTTAGTGGGATCATCCTTATCACTTTAACCATCTCTCCTTCTCCTATATATTGAGGAGTTTCTCATGGAAAAGGTTAAGCAAGATTAAGCAAAGAATTGATGAGAAGATAAGTCTAGAATTGTGTGAGAAGTCCTGCATATATCGATGCTTGAGGCCTTCATTTGTCCATCAAGCCCAAGTAGATCTTCTTCATAGAGTTTCAGAGCAAGTGTGTGTGTTGGAGAAAGGAACCACCGAAAGGAATCTTACGACATCAAGGCTATCGGTTGTATTCTTTACTTTCATTTAATATAATACAGTGGCATGTCCCTTTCCCATAAAATCGCTATCATTTTATTACATGACTCCTTGATCACATGTCTAGGTTTTCATTGAACGTATTATTATTGTTGCTTTCACCTTGGTCGTTTCTTATTGTCGCAGATCTGATGTTACAAGGCCATTGAAGCGGAGCAGAGACAACAAAGACTCAAGGAAGCGATATCTTAAGGTGAGTCTTCTATTCCTTCCTTGATAGTATATTCAATGATTATAACCTAGGGAAAGTGTCACGTCCTGTCTCATTTTGTTCTATATCTAGGCGGATCTAGGGAGATTAGTTAGTGTCTGCACCTACCGAATTATCCTTAAACAAAAATTTCCAAGCCCTACAAAAAGATCACATCTGGACAACAATTTAGAAATCAAAATTATGGCCCAAGATCTCCACTTTCCTTTGGCTCCTCCTACAAAACAAGCTCCTAACTTGGGATAATCTACAACGGCAAGGTTTTACGAAATAGCGAGGGCCAAATTCAAAGTCTCACAGCAGAAAATCTGGGATTTGGCACCAACTCAGCTGAAATTCGGGGTCTCGTTAAAGGAGTGTGATTGGCGTTGGACCACAACCTCACTTGCCTAGTCATAGAGGGGGACTCCAAAGTCATAATTGATCTGGTCATGAAAATCCTAAACGGGAGGGATCCAGAAAGAATCACCCCCAGTTGGCGTCTCCTGGGCCCCCTCAACAGCTTCCAGTCACTCCTCAGACCGTCTCTCACTCTCATCACTTCTTAGTAAGAAGAAGAGAAAACAAGGTGGCAGACAGATTGGCCAACGCAGGATTTGATTCTATGCAGCAAATTAAGCTCACAAACTCGCGGCACTCCAGAAGCTTATCCCTCTGGATTCATTGTATGTAATTATCCCAAAGGGATTTCCCTCACCCGGATGGGGTGCCACCTGGAGAAAGTGGGTGCACAGCTAGCACAAAGCAGCCGAGGAAGTTATTAACCCTGGATGCCAGCCCCCAAGCATTCACTCCTCCATGGCTCACACCATGAGAGGCTTTATGGTAATGCGCCTGGCTAGGAACTCAAGCGAGTGAACCAGCCAGGAACGGCGCACCAGGAAAATGCAAAGGTCTCCTCACACATCAATGGTGATTGGAGGGGTCACTTCACCCTTCAATGGCATTCAAAGCGGCAAACAGCTCTTATTTCGTGAGCCCTTCTCATTTTTTCTTCCCATCTAGTGCACCTTCCTGGTTAATATCCTTGGCTCCCACTATAATTTTCAGGTTTCTTCGTGTTGCGCCCTCCCCTTTAGCACTAGTGGTGTTCCCCCTAATTACCTCGACTCCTTCCCTACCTAAGGCCTCTCAGTCTCTCTCCCTCACCCGCTGCACCACTCCCTCGCCTCCATCTTTCCCATCCCCCACCATCACCTCCCCTCCAGCATGCCTCGAGAGCATGGTAAATCAAAGAGAGGTGCCTAAAACCACGATGACCTCTCCAGAAAAACCAGTCTCACCCCCTCACAAAGGGTGCTCATTTCCCACTTCGTCAGCCTGCATAATTCCATCAAGAAACTAGACTTGGCTCTCTTCCATGGAACCTCTCTGGTAAACCTGGAAGCGGAAGTCTCCACTACCCATTACCCCCAGACCCTCCAGCCACTTTTTAAAGTCAAAGAGGAGGCGCCACCTCTAGATGTGTGCACACCTCTTCCCACCAACCTCCTAGCTCCTCTCATTATTAAACCAGGTGATCCATATTATGGGGATGGTAGCTGCCAAGTAGAGGAGGATATCCCTCCCTCATTCACAACTCCAAAATATGACAGCGTAGAGGACAAAGAGGCAGACGACCAGGCTCATCACTTCGGCAATCACCTTGTGGAGGATCACCTGAACATACTCTTCGACATTAGACAGAGGCAGGTGGACCAGGAGCACTCTCAGCAAATTCTCAACCAAAGGATGGACATCCTTTTCGAGGCGTTGTTGGATGCACTGGCGCATGCCAAGTGCCCGACATGCAGCCAATTGTTCGTTCCAACTTACAACATCCATGGTCAACCCACCCTAGCTGCAGATTAAAGTTACCAAGTTCAGTTTTTTGTTCAATACTAGTTGCAGACTCGTTGGTCTAGCGAGCTACAACAGTATTGTTTTCTTTTTTTACTATATTTTCATAGTATTTGCCATGATAGCTCAGCTTATGGTCTTCTTGAGCCGAAAGTGGCGTTATCTAGTCAGTCTATTTTGTTCACGCAGTTTCACTACGATTTTTATGTCAATTGTAAGTTTGTTGCGAAAGCACATGCGAACATGGCAAGGCCTAAACATTGGTAGACCACATGTGCTAGTTTCCTTTTTGTGGTGGCACAGGTGGATGACACTTGTCTCTGTACATTTTTTTGGTTGATATTAATATAAGGCTCTTTTTTATTCAAAAAAAAAAAACAATGAATATGCACATAGAAAAGAAAAGTGAGACCAAATTCTCTCACACACTCCATAAATTCATCAAATGAGGCATTACATTTATAGGTTCTGAAATAAAAAATATATATTAAATCCCTAAAAATCTACAGCAACAAATATTTCTACATTATTCTCTAACACTCCCCCTTAATGGAGAAATGAGTTCTCTACAAAACCTAACTGATTCCTAAATATTTCAAACTTTTCCTTTCCAAGAAGCTTTCTGAAAATGTCTGCCACATTTTCATTTGTATTGCAATAGATTAAGTCAATTTATTTTGACTGTATTTTCTCTCTTACAAAATGATAATGGGATGCCACATTGTCCATTGTAAGGGATATTATCATTTTACGCCCTATAGAAGTCCTGGCATGAATCTTATGAGAAGCCATAGGTGACCAAAAACAAAGATTCAATAGCTTCCAAAATATTTCAGATAGAGAAACGACAACAACCCAAGATAGATCCTTACCCATGTTTAACTTCTTCTCCCCATGCTCAAAAATAATGAAGTCCAGTACAAGGTCAATTAATCCACTGATAGTCATTAAGGGAAGTATTCTCATCATCAATTCAACCTCCTCCCTTTACGGACATTTCTACAACCTCCAATGTCGATTGTGCATCACTTGCTTGCAAACATGGAATAGAACATGGATGAGAAGGGCCAAAATGGTTTGAATGAATAGAGGATGCAATGGGNTATAGCCATCACATCTCCCCCATAAAGCATTCCATGTGCCTCAACATCCTACCTCTCCATGTGAGTTGTCACTTGATCATGATATATATATATATATATATATATATTAGTGATTGATGAGAATGCATTAATTGTGATAGATTGAGATATGTTTATTTTGCGATTCTTATTTTAGTTTGGTTATAATAATTAGTAATGACAGATTTGGACATGCCTTATTTATTTAGTTTTGATATGTCTGTGTAAAAAATATTTTTTCTATTATGAAATTAATGTTACAAGAGTCTACTGACTTGCCCAAAAGGGAAACCAAGCCAATTATTAAAAAATATATAACAAAATAGTTTGCAATAGCATGATGATAACTAGAAACTAAAAAAAATGAATTAGAAAAAGAAAGGAACATTTCAGTCATCCAAAGTGTGAACCTAGGGAAAAGCCTTGGATAGGCTTGCAACAACCCCAACAATCGAGATAGATGGAACAATCTAGGTAGTTGGATGATATCATGAAGGCATCCCACTATCCTGAGCCAACTACAAAGAGAATTCATTGCATTTTACCAGCCAATATACCATGGTTAACAATAGCTCGTTCCATCTTTCGAGAAATAATAATAGCCACCTACATATCCCCCCCCCCCCAAACATTGTCTTGTTCACTAAGTATTTCAATGCAGAATGTTTTGTATACATCTTAAAGTGAGACCCCAATATATAATGCCTGAATTTATGTAGTGCATAGACAATCACCAATCATTCCCATTATGTGGTTGTATAGTTGTTCTTTGTTATAGACAACTTCCTGCTTACAAAATTAATTTGGTGATCTATGTCTTCTTCCCCTGGTTGGGATAATACTACGCCCAATGTTATGGATGATGTGTACACATGTACATGTGTCCAACCCCTTCTTATAGTCTTCATTCCATTGAAACTTCACTGCCTTCTTTAGTAACTTTTCCATCAATGTTGTGATCTACGCATATCCCTTGATAAATTTCTTGTAATAACTTGTATGACCCAACATCACCCTCAACTGTCTAACTAATGTAGGTGGTTCTATCTCTATAATTACTATGATCTTAGTTGGATCTACTAATAGTCCTTGTTTGCACACTACATGTCCCAACATAATTCCAAATGGTGCACAAAAAATGCACTTCTTCAAGTTCAATGAAATCTGACATTTCCTGCACCGATCCAACATTATCCTAAGAACTTCTATATGATCCTTTAGTAGACTGAAAACCATCCAATCATCCAAGTGGACTTCTGGGAACCTATGGATGAACTCCTTGAATGTTGCAACCACTACCCTGGAAAACACTACAGGGGCATTCTTCAATCCAAAGGGCATAATTGTATACTGATAACTTCCCCATTACATCGCAAAAGTGGTCTTGTGTCAATCCTCTTGCGCGATTCTTATCTGATGGTACCTGGAGAATACATCTGTGAAAGAGTAAGTTTCCTGGACTCCTACATTCTCCAGTACCTCATCTATGAATAGTGTTGTAAATGGGTCATGTAAGCATGTGTCATTTAGCTTCCTTATATCTATGCAGATATTGATTCCTCATTTCTTCTTTTTGTACACCACCATCAGATTGATCCACTCAGATTCTTCTACCGGTTCGATGATTCCTACGTCCAACATCCTATCTATTTCAGCTTTTACCTTCTACTTGTACCTTGGATTTATCCTATAAGGCCTCTGGCACAATGGCTTAGCTCATGGTTTTATTGGGATATTCATCTTACCTAAGTCTCCTTCTATTCCCTTCATCTCTAAAAATTTGATTGGAAATATGTCTCGATATTCTTGCAGTAAGTCTGCAATATTATCAATTGTATCCTTACTCCAATAATCTCCTATCTGCACAAACTTGGGATTCTCTGTCATCCCAATGTTTACCTTCTGCGTCTTTATAGGTTGTGTATATGTAGTGGATTCGATCTCCGACCCTTCTACAACTTGTTATCTTTCTGTCTCAAGTACTTCTACATTCCTAGGATCGTCTTCATCATACTCTTCCTCGGATACATTATAGCACTCCAGTAGCTCACAAACAATCATCTTGGCTCTGTGTGCACTACATACTAGTACCACCTCCATCATCTCTTCTTTCAAGAATATCTTCGTTTGAATCGCCTGTAGCACTGCATCTATGGATAGAGATTCATGTTCAAAAGCAAACGTGATTTTGAACCTCTGGATCAGTTCTTCGCATATTGTTGTCTCCCCTTGCATTTCCAACTCCAAATACCAGTTATTCAAAATTGTTTCCAGTGTGTGTATAAATCTGTATGTCCACTCTATTTATGGTACTGAACCCATTAAATCCATGCACTTTTTCACATGACCTACTGGATCACTCTCCCCTATATATTTCTATGGAATTTTTTCTTCCTTAGTGCGGAACCTTATTTGCATTAGTCTGCTACATTGTGACCAGTCTTTCATTCCCTCTCTATGTGCATCCCACCATCTAGCTAGAGTCACTTTTAATACAACATCTAGTGATAAAAACCTTTGTTGTTTGGGTACCTATAACTCAAATTCTTTTACAAACATACTTATATAATTTAATCCATCATACCTGGGTGGATCACATAGCTCTATTCCAAAATAGCGCAAGGATCAAGTGACACATAGACATCATCAATTTGGCACTTCATGCATTCTTTGTTTCCAATGCTCTAGACCTTCTTCAGAATCTGACGCACATGAGCTAATTGTTGGACCGGTTTATTGGTTTGATTTCCTTCCTTAATCGTCTGAGTTATTGACCCAGGGTTCATGTCATTCGGGTTTCCAACAAAGCCTCTAAAACTATCAGCCCTCCTGGTAAACCAGAAGGAAACATAGTACACGTAATGCACTGTGCAGTCTCACCCGAGATAGCTTTAAATGGGTGACTGTAAGACTCGGGTGTTTACAGCCTAGGACAGAGTAGGGGATAGGGGCTTCTTGACTAGACATGAGTATTATGAGCCATTAGCGAACTCTACTTATTCCTCCCGGTTGCATACATAGGTTATTGAGTTATTTCTCAGTTAGCATAAACAGATTCATAACAATGTGCTAACTCATTCATCAAACCTAACCATTAATTGTTGAAAGAAAGTAAAGACATGCATGTATTCATCATATTACACAAGTATTACCGTGGTTCACCCCCTCTTGGGCTACGTCCACAAATATTTTTCTCTTGGCTCTTTATTATGGTAGTTCTACATATTCGGTGTTGCGCACTTACAAATCTTCTCAAAACTGGGTCAGATCTATGTGAGGCGAACTAGATCGCACCAGACTCTACAGCCTGCGGTCTAATCCTCAGATATTCCTTCCCTCGTATATTCTTTTCTCAATAGCTTACAAAATCGGTTCATACAAGCAAAACCCGTTACATATTGCATTCGCTCATGCGTAGCTACAATCTTTAAAAACTACTAAAAAGCCAACCTGAAGATCAACCCAAAAATTCCTTTCTATCCTCTCTTCTATGATACCTTCGTATCTATATTTATACATTTTGGGCTCTTCAGTCGTTTCTAGAATATTACCAAAACCATAACCCTTCTTACGTTAGGTCTTTCTCCCATGCGCGTGTTGTTCTTCCTCTGGTTGTCGCTTTCCTTTATGCACACTTTCTTGCATGCGCACGTGTTGTTCTTTTGCTAGTTGTTACTTCAGTTGCTGCATGCTTTATTTCCCACGACCATCCTTCTTTCCACTTCATCCTGGTGCCAACAAGCCCCCAACACTGACATGTAACTCGTCCTGAGTCACCTAACCTCTCTGTGCTTCCTTGATCTCCTTGATGATCATCTGGAACATTTCCTGCAATTTTGTTGCCTTTGTCAGTGCCTACACGATTTTCTCCTTGATCGTGTCGACTGTCTAAATTGCCACTTTGTCGTTCATCAATCCTGTGCATTCTAGCTGTGTCTGTGTTATCTGTGTTCTAGCTCCTTCTGCCTGTGCGAGTACTTCTGCTACCCGTTCCTGCGACGGTTCTATTTGAGCCTGACGCTCATGTTTTTGTGTTTGTGCAGTGATAAGTTATGCATGTATCTTCTTCAACTCTTGCGTTCCCTTGACCCTCTCTAGAATTGGTATGGTCATTTGTCACTTCTTGAGTTCTTGGATCGTTGCATTGATCCTCTCCTCTTCCTTGTCCTAGTGTTGGACCTGTGGATCTTCTTCCAGCCTTGTCCAAAGTTGCTCTTCTTTCTCGAACAAGTCAGCTTTCGTGCTAACCTATTTCTCTATCTCCTGCAGTTGTATTGTTACTTCCTGCTTCCTTTTCTCCTTCACTACCGGTGGAGTTGTCGGTATAATCTGCTCTCGGATATCCTCAATCTCCTTCTGGTATCGATCAATTGCCTACACAATCTGGTCGATCTTTTCTATGGCTAGGAGTTCATTCCCCTGTGTAGTTCTTGGAATTTTCCCAAAAATTTCTTCCACTCTGTGTTCTAGTTCCTTTTTGCATTCTTTCTCCTCCTGAGTTTCGGATTTGGCCTACGCACAAACAGTTTCTAGTGCTTCCTGCTTCTTTGTCACTTGTTGTAGATCGACTAAGTTTTTATGTGCTCGAGACTGCATCTCGTGGTCGACGCTAACCTTCAATTTGTATAATGCCCTTGATGGAATCCTTGTCAAGACCAATTGGATGTGGTCCAAATCCTTCAGTGGTGTTTGTCCCACAATTTCATCCATTCACAGCATTCTAGGATTTATGTAGACCGTTGACTGTGCGTGTGGCATCTGAAGAACTGGGTCTCATTCTTCTACCTCCACTCTCTCTTTGGCCTATGCGGTCGATGGATCTTTGCCTGTACTACTGCTCATGATCTGGGCTTCCCCGAATTTCTTAAGAAGTTGTCCCATTTCTGCCAATTCCTTCTGCAATTTATCTCTATGGTGTGCTGCATGATCAAAATCCATTGTGAGGCAGTCCTGGACCATTATGGCGATCATCTCTCCATCATCCTTCGTGATTGTATAGTCTAGTGCTGCTCGTTGTGCCTTTGTTTTCTTGCGTGGTCCTTCTTCCTGTACATTTGGTCTCTTGTTTACCCCTGGTTCCTATGTAATGGGGTTTGGAGCAGTTTCTAGTGCTCCCTCAGTGTGTTTCTATTGTTCCTTGGTTGGCTGAGTGGTTTCTTTCTTCCCCTTCTCGGTCTCTGGTTGCTCTAAGTTGTCGTCTGCCTGGGTTGACTTGATTTGGCCCGTTCTTCGTCTTTTGGGTACTGGGATTTGTGGAGGTTGTGTTTCTGCCTGCGCAGCCCCTCCTTCTATTGTTTCTCCCGGTACTTCTCTAGGTATGGCTGGGATCCTCCATTCATCAGGCCATTCACTGATGATCATCTCGATATATCCCTCGGTGACACAGTAGCGCATCTGTAGCCACTATTTATCCGGATCATGCCTTGGTTGTATCCACATGGCTTGTCGCCTAGCCCATAAATTGGCAATGTCCCCATATCGCACGACAGCCTCTGGTGTTATTCTCCATGCTCGGTTGATGGCTTCTTGTAGCTCCCGTAGGTATGCTTCGAATACAATTCCATTCTCCTTCTTATGCTTGGCTATTGGCGCGGATTTCATTACACGATATCGTGCTCCCGCTGGTTGTGGTGTGGTAAAAAAGATGACGTGTTCTGGTTCTTGCCATCCCATGAAGGCTATGAGGGTGATCAGCCATGAGTAATGAAATTCCGTACCTGTGTCATGCACATCTTTGTAGTATACCTAGAACAAGTTTGATAGGTATGGAGCCCAGCTCATGGAGGTGCCTTCTGCGCACTTAGCTGCAACAGCGATGACTCCTGCCAGTACTTCATCTTTGTGGCATTTCTTAGCAATTTATACGCTAAGATATTTGCGCCCAATTGTGTAGCGGCATTGTTGATCCATTTGATTATAATGCCTCGAGTTCCCCTGTTGGTACCATATTCTTCTTCATCTCTTCTGCCAATGTTTTTTCCTTAGATTTATCATCCAGAATCAGCGCGGAATCCATACCCCGGGTGGGTAGTCCTGTTATCTTCATGATAAGTTCAATAGTTATGGGGACAGGTTTGTCCAGCCATATATCCTCTCCATGCGTAACTGCTAACAGTTTCTTGACGCATGTCGTCGCATATTGGTCTCTGCCAAAGTGTCGTATCTTCAGCAATCCTAGCATTCTTGTTATGTCAAGTCCAGTTGCCCTCTGGTGTGGCTGAGTGATTGTTTCTCTGAGTTGGTTCGCGACTATTTTCTGCATAAAGACCTGTGGTGCAAGCTATGGATATTTGGTTTCATCTGCTATGCCGTGGTCGAAATACTTGAGCTTCCCAACATGACCCAATATTTGTGGGTCCACCTGTACTCCCTCTGGTATGCGAGGTAGCACAATCTCTGCAGCCAGTTTCTTTTGAGGTGAGCTCAGTATCTAAACTTGGTCCTCTTGCTATGTTGGTTGGCTTGAGCTTCCAGCAACTCCCGGTTGCTCCCCTGTCATCCACTCTGGCCAAGCCCAGGTGGTTCCAATGAACTCCTCTTCTGGTAGATCTAGGCCGGGTGCTTGTGTCTCGTCTGGTTTCTCCTCTGCTCCCATATGTTGTGTCATTCCGTTAACTTCCACGGCTACTTCAATATGTTCTGATTGTACTTCCTGGTGGGTTTCTTCTTCCTTGTTCTGAGGCTCTTGCACGGCTGCTGATGTGTCCTGTTCCATGGCCTCTATTTGTGGTTGCTAAATCTCTTCCATTATTGGCGTAGATTCTAATGGTATCTCCTCTAGTGATGGGATTTCGTCAATATCAACGATCTCTGGTTGTTGTTGTTCATTTTCTTCCAGCGGCCTGCGTGACCTAGTTTGAACCCTGGTCGATCTGGCTGTCTGGCCTGGTTCTGCGAGCTTTGGCGGTGCCATAATGGCGACTATTGAACGTTTGTTGAGTTCGAATGGTTTCGGTGAGCTCTGTGGTCTCACTCTATTCGTTCGAGCTACTGTTGCTCTTTTTTTGTTCTCCTTTCGCGAATAGACTAACTGCTTCTGTGCTCGTGTGTTATATGGGCTCATCATGAAGCTTGTCAAGGACGCTTCTTCCATCATGCGATTAATGCACCATAACTATGGGTTCAATGCATCCACAGAGGTTTCATACTTTCCATTATGCCTACTCTGTCATCTACAGTTGGTGTGTTTAATGTGGTGTCCCATCGATTCTTGCCTTGCTTTAATTTTGCCTTTGTGTTGGCCTATCAGCCTGCTTTCGTCGACTTTCTTTTTCCCTATTTATCTCTCTTTTTTATATGACCGTTGTCCTTGCTTTTTTGTCTTCATGTTTCGTATTTCCTGTGGCCTGTTCGTCGTTGGCGTGCTACGCGCTTTTATTTATTTATTTATTTATTTATTTATTTTTACTGCGCAGTGGGTGGTCGACTGTCCTTGTACAACTTTAGTCAGTGCCCATTGATCATTCCTATGATTTATGTGCCTGCCAAATCTCTTAATTGTACATCTCCTCCATTTGTGATAGATTTTACCTCATATGGTCCTAGCCAATGCATTCTCATCTTTCCTGGGTGCTGCAACGATTTACTGTCGTAGAGAAATACTAAGTCTCCTTCCTTAAACGTTTTCCTCTTGATGTGTCGATCATGCCAAGCTTTGTCCCTTGCTCTCTGTACTTCTTGGTGGAATCCTGCCAAGATTCGGTCTTCCTCCATCGACAGTAATTGATTCAATCTTTCCTGTACTGCGCCTCGTTCTGTCATTTGTGTGATCACTGCTACACGTAGACTGGGTATTAGGAATTCTAACGGCATGACTGCTTCTTGGTCGTAGACTATTTTAAAGGGTGTATGCCCTGTCAATTTTTTGCATGTAGTCTGATACGCCCATGGTACTGTTGATACCTTGAGGTCCCAATCGTCTCTATTGACGTTATAGATCTTTGTCAATGCGTTCTCTAGAATTTTTTTGAAGGCTTCTACCATGTCGTTTTCCTGTGGGTGGTATGGTGTGATTTTTTGGTGATGAAATTCAAACTCTTTGAGCATCGCTCGGATGGTGTTGTTTATAAAGTATGTGCCTTGGTTTCTCATCAAAATTCTTGGGCACTCGAATCTAGTAATTACCTGTTCAAATAAAAAGTGTGCATATGTCTCTTCGCTGCAATCTCTTACTAGTGCGGCTTCCGCCCATCTTGTTAGGTATTTCATCGCGGTGATAATATATCTTGCCCCTGTTCTTTTGGTTGGTGGGTTAATTGGTCCCACAAAGTCTATTGCCCATTTGTCGAATGCTTGTAGTGTCACTTACGGTCGCAGTGGCATCGCATCCCTTCTATTAGGTTTGCCTACCCTATGACAGACATCACATTGTTGACAATACTCTTTCGAGTCTCTGTGGATCATTGGCCACCATAATCCTGCGCGTAGTACCTTCTGCGTGGTAGCTTTTCCTGCATAATTCCCTCCTGTGATTCCTTTGTGGGCTTCTGCTAGAATTCTTGGTCATTTGTGGTCTAGTATGTACCTTCGTAAGATGTTGTCTGTGCCCATTTTATATAGATGTCCTGCGATCAATTGATAGTCGGCTGCGCGGACTACCTGGTTCTTCTTCTGCGCAGTGGTATATTCCTGCGGTGCAGTACCTGTACTCAAGTACTGGATGATTTCTGTGAAGTAGTCATCAGCAATCTGTATTGAGAATAGTTGTGCATTTGGAAAGTTGTCTTCTAAATTTGTTGGTTCCTCTCCATTTGTGACCCTCGATAGGTGGTCAGGTCCAGCATTCAGTTTTCCTAGATTAACTATTACCTCAAAGTCAAATTCTTGAAATAGTAATAACCATCGATAGATTCTTCCCCCCAACACTCGCTTGTTGACTAGGTATTTCAAGGCTGAGTGATCTGTAAACATCTTGAAGTGTTTTCCCAACAGGTCATATTCAAACTTTTGCAGTGCATAAACCATAGCTAGGCCTTCTCCTTCTCTCGTGTTGTAGTTATGTTCTGAGTCTGATAATTTTCTACTTGCGAACGCTATCGAGTGATCCAAGTCTCCCGCTCCTGGTTGCGCTAAGATAGCTCCAAGTGTTATCGTTGATGCATCTACATGTACATGGAATGTCTTCTCCCAATCTGGAAATACCAATATTGGTACGATGACCATATTTTCCTTCAGGGTATCCAGACCGTGTTGGCACTCGTCGTTCCATTGATACTTTGTATCCTTCCTTAACAGTTTTCCCATTGGCGTTGTAATCTGTGCGTAGCCTTTGATGAATTTCCTGTAATATCTCGTATGTCCTAACGTTTCTCTTAGTTGGCGGACTGTTTTTGGTGCTGGTAAGTTAACAATGACTGCGATTTTGGATGGATCCACTAGCAAGCCTTGTTTGCATACTATGTGTCCTAGTAGTATCCCAAACGATGTTCCAAATATGAATTTCTTGATATTCAGTAATATTTGGCACTGTCTGCATCGTTCTAACATCAGTCATAAAACTTCTACATGGTTTTTTAGTAAGATATACATTGTCCAATCATCCAGGTATACTTCGAGGAATTGATGGATGAATTCTTTAAATGCTGCGATGACCACTCTGGAGAATATCGCAGGTGCATTCTTCAGTCCGAACGGCATAACTGTGTACTGGTAAGATCCCCATTATGTCGCAAACTTGGTCTTGTGTCTATCCTCTTGTGTTATCTTAATATGATGGTAGCCTGAGAATCCATCAGTGAATGAGTAAGATTTGTGTCCCCCTACATTCTCTAGTACCTCATCCATGAATGGTGTAGGAAATGGGTCGTGTAGGCATGCATCATTCAACTTTCTCAAGTCGACGCATATCTTGATTCCTCTCCCCTGTTTCTTGACATGTACTACCATCGGGCTTATCCATTCTAATTCTTCGACTGGTTCGATGATGCCAGCCTCAAGCATCATGTCGATATCATCTTTAACTTTCTGCTTATAGATGGGGTTCAGTCTGTAGGGTCGTTGTTTAATGGATCTCGCATTAGATCTGAGTGGTATATTCATTTCTCCTAATTCTCCAGCTATTCCTTTTATCTCTGTAAAGGTTGTGGGAAAAAGTTCGATGTATTCACGCAATAATTTCGTGATGCTTTGCAGTGTCTATTCATCCCAATAATCTCCAATGCTGGCCATTTTGGGTTGCTCAGCAGTGTCGATGTTAACCTTCTTTATCATGATTGGTGCAGAGATGACTTATGACTCTAATGGTGGTCCTTCCATATCTCTCTCGCCTTCGACTTCTTCAATCTGAATATCACGCGGATCATCTTCATTCGGTGCTTCCTCCTGTACATGGTAGCATGACAGTAAATCCTTGACTGTCTTCTTATTCTGCTGTTATTCTTATGTGAGAAGTTCTACTTCCGGTTCTTCCATGAATATGATGCCTCTGATCCATTTTAGATCCACATCGATGTTGGGGTTCTCATCCTTGAATGAGAAAGTAATTGTAAAGTTCTGTCGAAGTGTCTCCCATGTCTTGGTTCCTTTGCGCAATTCTTGGTCTGTGTACCAATTTGTTGGTATGCCTTCTAACTTATGAATGAAGTGGTGAGGCCACTCCTCTGGTGGTGTCATTTTCCAAAGCGTTTGACATTCCTTCAAGTGTTTCATTGGTGTCCCTAGCCCTTCATACTTATGTTCTTTGTTATATGTTCATTCTGTGTTGAACCTTATGCGCAATAGCCGCTTGCATTGATACCAATCTGTGATAGTCTCCTTTTGTGCGCCCCACCATCTTGCGAGTGTGGCATTTAGTGCTAAATCCAGTGCTAGTATTCTCTGGTTTTCCAATACTTCGTCTTCATATTGTGTGAAGAAAGATTTCAAATCATTCAATCCATGAAAACTAGGTGGTTCTCTGATTTTTGTGCCTACCCATCTTACTGCGCGGTCTATTCTGGCACATCTTCTCGTTGATACTTCGTGTAGTCTCTGTTGCCAGTTTTCTAACCCAGTATCTGAGTCTGTTGCGCATGAAGTAATTCTTCGCCAACAGAGTACCCCGTCTGCAGTTGGGTTCATATAGCCTACATCGCGTGTAGTTGTTCTGTACAACTGGTCGATCTCATCTAAGTCCAGACAGGTGGGTTCTACGAACCTCTCCCCTTCTGATGGGTATAGTGGTACTATGACCCTGTGGTCTCTCTACTCGAATGTCATTTTTATGGTTTTCAAATTAATTATGGCTTGGTTGTCAAATGCCCAATCCAGACCGAGTAGTGTCGGGTAAGGTGTGGTGTCATCTACTATTTCGATGACTTCAAAGTCTGCCTCAATGCGCACTCCATCCAGATCTATTGTTACTCCTTTCAGTCTACCTATTAGTAGAACTCTATGTTGATTTGTTAGTTTTAATTGAACGGTTGAGTATTCTTGTGTGGGTTCTCCCATGCATTTCCATGTAGTTTTTGGTAGTACATTCACTTCTGATCCTAGATCTAGTATAATATCTCCCATATTGAAATCCCCAATGTTAGCATTTAGTATAAATTCCCTACTTGTTCTTCTTCTTGTGTGTAGGTGGTTGACATTTTTGAGTTCTGGCTTTTGTTCTGTTTCACTGCTACATTTCTCTAGGATGTTTTGTAATATTTTGACATATGAGGGATCTCTTGACACTTTGATGCATGATTGCAAAAAGTCTTTGATAGTACTTACTTGTTCCTTGGGTTTTACTTGGTTGGTATGGTTCAGTGATGGCAGCATTTCATATTCCGGGGCTTCCTTGCTTTGATGTGCAGTGGGCGCTATGTCCTGCTTCTAAAATTCTTGTCGGGCTTCCATAAAGATCTCCTTCTCCTTATGCGCATTGAACTGCTTCTTGGGATCCATGTTCTTCTTTACCCATTGGTTCTATGCGGTTTCATGTCGAACTGCGTCATTTCCAGTTTTCGTTCCTACTCGAGTGACTATGTTGATGTTTCGTCCGTCGTCCCTTGCTTCAGCTGAAATCCACTGGACGTTCTGATTATTTTAGTTCCTTTTTTCCTGAATTTTTACAAGTAATGTGGGACATTCCTCTGCATCGTGGTCTAATGCACGACAGTACATGCAAGTCGCTAGTGGCAGTGGACACTCCCGTGCGTAATTTCCTAGTTGTTGGAAATTGTGATATGTGACAGGTCCTCTACCACGTCCGAAGCCTCCTCTGGCTCATCCTGCTCCTCTATATCCTGCGCGATCTCCTCACGGTGCATTATATTGTGGTGCCTGATTATACTGTGTGGTATTATACTAGGTGTGTGTCGTGTTGTACTGTGGCTGCGCATTATTGTAGGGTTGTTGGCAGTATTATACTGCGGCTGCGCAGTGTTGTATGGGGTTGGGGCTCGATTGAACTATGGCGTTGCTTTCCTAGTCATCATTTTAGCCTGTACTCTGTATGCATCTGATGTTATTTCCTGCATCAGCTCCATAGTTCTGCAATCTTTGTCATCATGGCCTACTGACTTACAAAAGGTACAGTATGAATTCTTTGGGACTGTCTGGTATTCCTGCATCATCGTGCAATGGTAGGGGTCATGACCCGGTTTCTTGCATATTTCACACCATAAGCCTCCCTATGGTAGTGGGTTGGGCATACCGGTCACCATATACTGCACAAATGTTGGGCATTTGTTCTTATGGTGTCCTTCCGTCCTATAGGTAGTGCACCAGATGGCTTCTCGTTTGTCCTTGTTCTTATTTTGGTTCAGCTGAAATGTTAAGTTCTTCAAATCCTCCTTCATCTCTTTGATAGCTGGGTCCGTCTGCTGGTACTGATTCTCTTCCAATTGCAAGGCTTCCTGCAAAGCCTTGGCCTGCATCTGAAACTTCTATTGTCGTAGTGGATATTTTAAATGTGGGAGTAGTGAGTTGAAAAATAGGTGTCGATGTTGCATGTCGGTCATAAGGTATTTTAACTTGCCTTTTAATCGCTTGAATCTCTAATCAATCTCCCATACAGATTCTCCTAGTTTCTGTCTTATCTCAATCATCTCATTCATATACTGATCCTCTGAGCTCGACTTCTGGAACTCATTGATCAGTAATTTATCGATGTCAGCCAGTGTCCTTATCGTCCCGGCAACATTGTTAGTGTCTAGACTCATGTACCAGTCTAGTGCGCGGTCTCTTAGCGTGATCACAAGTTGTGCAAGTTTGGTATCTTTGTCAGTGATCTGCTTCGCTTCCCATATCTTTGCGCAAATAAACAAATGCTTCCCAGGGTATTCGGCTTCTTCTCCTCGAAATTATGGTAACTTGATAGTAGGATCGTGTCCTGCCATTCTGAATATTGAACTACTACCTCCTCTGCATGGTGTAGATACTTGACTAAGGTTGCCTGAACTAGCTCCCCCAATTGTTGTTCCTTGTGTAGGGGTACTTCCTGCTATCGGACTTCCTCCGAACTTTGGTTGTCTAAACGGTGGTGTTCTCTTTGGTGTATTGGTCACACATGGGTTTATGGGTTCCACACTGACATTGATATGAAAGGAATGGATGGCTTCTCCTCCTTTTCTTGGGCCTCTTGTTTTCCTCTCATATGTGGCGTGCAAGATTTCCTCAATCTTCTCCACAACCCAGAGATCCTCTACCTCTTCCTCATCGCTCGCCAAGCCCTCCCTCTCGGCTATGACTCTCTTCTTGGTATTCACCTTATATTGGTAGGGTTCTCCGCTACGCGTCATTCCTGATGACGCCAAGATCCACTTGATTTGGTCATCATCCATAAAGATCGGGTCCAAGGGTTCCTCCTCCTCCTTCTCTTTATCTTGCCCTCCTTCCATTCCTCCTTTCTCTGTCAGTGCTTCCCCCCTTCCCCCATGCACGCAGGGAAGTCTAGATGTTTGATTCCATTGTCATTATGCCTTTGTTATATAGCAGTATCTTGATAGAAGTATACAGTGATCGAATGTACCTTCCTCTGGGTTCTCGTGGAAACTCTTGTTTAGTTGCACTGTATCACTTCTCTATGTCTACTGCAAACTCTATTATGAATCCTGCCACAATACTGTCAAGCCAAAAGTATATTGCGTGGGTGAATTTGTTGTTCACCTGTTGTATCTGCTCAATCTGTACTGGGTTCCACTCTAGTTGTCGAATCCGGTTCGTTGTGTGGTTATCCTTCAACCGTAGGATCCACTCCTGTAGTAGATGTAGAAAATCATAGAAAAAGACTTTGTGTAAATCTGTAAATACGTATCTATCCAGGTATTTACGCGGTGTGATTCTGGGGTTTCTATTGTCTTTCTGTGCAAACTCTAGCTCTTTAGTTCTCAACCAGCCCTCAATTTTCACTTTCATGGGGTTCCAAGGTCTCAACATTCCCTTCTAATGGCTCATTGTTCTTCGGTTTCGCTCCTTTGGTTCTCGTTCACTCTATCTCGTCCACTCAAACCTTTCTTGTTCAACAAGGCAACAGAACCATTTGTTGGACCGGTTTATTGGTTTGATTTCCTTCCTTAATCGTCTGAGTTATTGAACCAGGGTTCATGTCATTCAGGTTTCCAACAAAGCCTAGAAAACTATCGGCCCTCCTGGTAAACCAGAAGGCAACACAGTACACGGAATGCACTACGCAGTCTCACCCGAGATACCTTTAAATGGGTGACTGTAAGACTCAGGTGTTTACAGCCTAGGACAGAGTAGGGGATAGGGGTTTCTTGACTAGACACGAGTATTATGAGCCATTAGCGAACTCTACTTATTCCTCCCGAACGCATACACAGGTTCTTGAGTTATTTCTCAATTAGCATAAATAGATTCATAACAATGTACTAACTCATTCATCAAACCTAACCATTAATTGCTTAAATAAAGTAAATACATGCATGTATTCATCATATTACACAAGTATTACCGTGGTTCACCCCCTCTTGGGCTACGTCCACAAATATTTGGCTCTTGGCTCTTTATTATGGTAGTTCTGCATATTCGTCGCCACGCGCTTACAACTCTTCTCAAAACTAGGTCAGATCTATGTGAGGCGAACTAGATCGCACCAAGCTCTACAGCCTGCGGTCTAATCCTCAAATATTCCTTCCCTCGTATCTTCTTTTCTCAACAGCTTACAAAATTGGTTCATACAAGCAAAACCCGTTACATATCGCATTCGCTCATGCGTAGCTACAATCTTTAAAAACTACTAAAAAGCCAACCTGAAGATCAACCCAAAAATTACTTTCTATCCTCTCTTCTATGATACCTTCATATCTATATTTATACATTTTGGGCTCTTCATCCGTTTCTAGAATATTACCAAAACCCTAACCCTTCTTACGTTAGGTCCTTCTCCCATACGCGTGTTGTTCTTCCTCCAGTTGCTGCTTTCCTTTGTGCACGCTTTCTTGCATGCGCGCGTGTTGTTCTTTTGCCAGTTGTTACTTCATTTTCTGCATGCTTTATTTCCCACGATCGTCCTTCTTTCCACTTCAGCCTGGTGCCAACACTAATACTTTGCCAACTCAACACACCATCCACTGTCGAGTTGACATAATCATCCTTCTGCGCATTCATGTTATATAAATTGTCAATGCCATTCCCTCTTGTTGGTTCTATGTATCTATTTCCTTATGATGGGTCCAAGGGTGCAGTAAATTTCAAATCTCCAACTTCAAATATCATCTCCATGGATGATTTTAAGGATGGAAATTTATATTAAAATGTAAAAACCCGAGCTAATATTGCTAGTCCTTAATATGCAAAATGTAAAATGTTTGGCGATAGTTTTGCGAAAACATTCAAATTTCTAAGGATTTTATATAGTTTCTATAAAATTTTGGTGATTTTTAAGGTAAACTATTTTTTTCTATGTAATTTGGGTGAATAAGTTTTTAGAAAAAATGGAAATTGGTGAATCTTTTTTTTGGAAAAACCATGGAAAATTAGCCCATTTGCGAAATTTAGCCCCTAAAACCATCTATCTCCCTCCTTTTCAAGTTGATGATTGCTTGGTAATAAAAATCCCATTCCAATCCCATTAGTGTTGGATATGGTTGATTGTCATCCACGATCTCAATAAATTCAAAGTCTTCCACGTTGTGCACCCCATCTATGTTCACAAGCAATCTTGTCAACCAACCAATCAAGACTATTTCATGTTGATTCGATAGCCTTAGATAAACAGGAGACCATACCAACTTGGGTTTCCCCATCAACTCCCATGTCTTCTTAGGTAACACATTCACGTCAGAACCCAAGTCCAAAATAATATTATCCATGTCATACTCTCCAATATGTGCACTGAATCTAAATTCTTCATTCGTTTGCTTCCTGCGTAGTACCTAATTTACCATCCTTTCCATGATAGGTGTTTCCCTTCCTCTTGTACAATGATCAATTATGTCATATAATGTACTCAACACAACCTCATATTTTATTAACTCTACACAACTTCTCAGGAATTATGTTAGCGTGCTTACCTTTTCCATTGACTTATATAGCATAGAGTGATCTTCTACCCTAGGCACAACTGATGTTGATGATCCCCAATCCACTCTGATTACTTATTTCCTTACTCTCTAATATGTCTCATTTTCTTGCTCAGGATCAAAGGCTAGCATAGGCTCTGTTGACTTTCTTACCCACTATTCAGTCTGTTTTCCATCATTTTTCCTATCAGTCCCTGTTCTAGCTCCTTCGCTTGTGACAACTTCTACTCTAGGTCCTTCATTTCGTCCGCTGGTTGATCTCATCTGCACATTTTGATTCGATCTTTGGTTCTAGTTTCCTCTGGCCTAACACTTCACAACTAGTTGGGGACAGTTTTTTGTCAAGTGATCCAGTCTCTGCAATACATCGTACATGGATTTTGGCAGTCACAGGTCAGGTGTTAAGGTTGATTACAATTATAACATATAATTGGTCCTCTTCCTCCTCTACCAAAATTCCCTCTACCTCGACCTCTGCCAAAGTTTCCTCTGTTCCCTTGGTTGAAAGCTCTTTGATTATTGTATTGTGGACCCGCTGCTTCTATTGCAACATTTTCTTCTCGGATCTTGTACATATCTTATGTGAGCTCTCTCATTAAATCGAATGCGCGGAAATACTTCTCCTCGTGTCCTACATATTTGCAAAAATTGCAAAATAAGTTCTTTGGCATACTTCAATACTTCTGTAGTAGTGGACACTCAATTGGATGATGACCCCATTTCTTACATATCTCATAGTATCCTCCTCCCAGTAATGGGTTCAGTGCTCCGGTCACCAAATACTGCATGAATATTGGGAACTCGTCCTTGTGGTGACCTGTAGTCCTACATTTTGTACACCAGACTTGTTCACATTTCTCCTTTCCCTTTGTCAGTTCTTCCAGTTGAATTTTCAATGCAGCTAACTATGTCTGAACTTGCACCATTCCTCCATTGTCTCCCACCGGAGATGACTCCAGTTTCATCACAATCTCTAGTGCCTTAGGTTGCAACACAACATTCTACTGGATCAATGGCCTATGAATTTGTGGGAGAATCCCTACAATAAACCATTCTTAGTGATGTTGATATGGGATCTAGAAATTTAAACTACCCATCACATCCTTAAATCTCTGGTCATAATCCCATACTGACTCTTTTTTTACTTGTTTGATCTCCTTCAATTATGTGATGTACTGCAACTCTGGTTTTGGCTTCTTGGACTCCTTTAGCAATGCTTTCTTAATCTCTACCAAAGTCCTAGCTTGTCCTGTAGGTGTGGTGGTATATAAATTCATATACTATACTAGCGCGCATCCTCTAATTGTTGTTGCTAACTGCACAATCTTCACAACTTCATCATGTACATTCTCTGTGGCCCAAATCATCTTGCAGACAAATGTGTTGTTTTGGGTCCTCTGACCCAATTCCTTGGAACTCAAGCAAACTAAGAGTATTATCCACCCAGACCATGTTGTTCGGTGTAGTCCCTCCTCTTGATGATGCTAGTTGACTCTAACTCTGACTCCGCGCACTACTTCCACTACTCTAACTGCTACTACTCGATCCTCCTTGGCTAAATACAATTTCTTTTGACAAATCTTCAAACATTATTTCTAATTGTGGTGACACACATAGGGTCGTGGATTCGACACAAGATCCTTTCTGAGTAGGACTTGCTAGCTCTTTTATTATCGGAATGGACTAGAACTCCTCTTCTTCTCCTCCTAGGTATAGTACCTCCATGATCCATACTACTGCACAAGTTTCTCTCCCCTCTGGCTCAATGTGTGGCTCTCCTTTCTCATCCCCAATATTTTACCTCTTGTACTGTTAGAATATAGAAGATTGTGCTTGTTTTACCATTGATGATACCCTCATCACCCAACCATAGGCCTTAAGCCACCCTCTGAGCACCTTGACCTTGACAGAGAAGAGAATTCCTGGTAGAAATCCAATAGCCAAGAGAGGCTAATGCACCAAGCAAGAATAGAAACCAAGTTGATCAGATAATCCCACCCAAAAGCTAGCCCACCCCTTTCCCAGCTCTCCAAGAAAAACTTGCGTAGAACTGTAACTGCCTACGCAGAACTGTAATTGCATGCGCAGAACTGTAACTGCCTGCGCAGAAACTGGCTCTCTCTGCAACTGTTGAGATGATGAAAATGAGAACTGGTGCCCTGTATTTATAGTAGACTGGGAAGATTAACTGGGGCTGACTTCTCCTTCTTGGTACCAATAAATTCATATTAATTATATTTATCCAGCCGACAACTTGTCTAGGGTTTCCTTCAATTATTTTCTTCCTTCCGAAGTATTCTAATATCTTCATAGGTCACATTGGAGGTTAATACCTCCCGAAGCTACCATAATATTAACACTCCCTCCTAGCTAGGGAGGTATGGTCTTGAGCACAACAAACCATTCAATTGGTAGCAACACGAGCACCGTCATTATTATCCAATTGGATAATCTCCTATGAAAATTGGTACAATATCAACTGATAGAACACACCTGTGTCTATCTATGGTAGTATGCAACTACTCAAATCGTGACACACAGTCACAATCAGTGGAACAAATCCACTACAGTAGTATATCTCTACTGTTAGGAGATAACTGGTAGCAGCAACATCTTCATCAGTGTCATCAGTTGCATCATCTCTCGAAACCATACTTCATCTGAGTAATTAGAGATGATTTTGAATAGATCAGTCATACCATGGAGTGATACAAGAGTCAATCTTCTAATCCTAGAAGAGTAAATGTTCTGAATCATTTTCCGTCTGGGAAATCTCTGTCCTTTGCTCATCCATCTAGCTGATAATCATTTCCAAAATTGTTGATGATCTTCAAGGCAATCAGAACACAATAGAGCACAACTGTGTCTATTCATAGTAGTACATAACTACAATCCAGTGGTACACTACCACACCAAGTAGCAAACAAGTACTTGATCAGTAACATATAGTTACGAATAGTGGAACACATCCACCACAGTAATATACATCTACTATCACATAGTCTTCATAACTGATATCAACCTGCACAGAAACAATGTTATGATATAGAATAATTTGTCTGGGCCAATCTTTCACTCACATCTGGGAGCTCTGAAAGAATATATGCCTCAAATATGGAACGTATCCATCACAGTAGTATATCTCTATTGTCCAGAGACAAGCTGTCTCCATAACAATCATCTAATGACAATCTGCACAGAAAATATTGTTAAGAATAAACTGAATCATCTGGGCCAATATTTCACTCACATCTGTGAGATCTGAAAGAATATCTGCCCTCAATATAGAACATCAACAATGGGCTATCTTCCCTATTCTTCTCAAACAAGGAGGAATGATTGCTTCGAATTTATGAACCTAGACCATTTCTCACCCTGGGCCATTCTTCCTACACTAATCAAAGTGCACCCTGGACAGAATGTATAAACCCTAAGAAATGTCTGGACCATCCCCCACCCTGGTCCATTCTTCCTACACCAAACAAAGTGCAGCCTGGAGAGAATGTCTACCCTAAGGAATGTATGTCCTGGACCGTTCCTCACCCTGGGCCATTCTTCATACACCAAACAAGGTGCACCCTGGAGAGAATGTCTGCCCTAAGGAACGTCTGTCCCTGATTGCTGAACCTGGACCATTCCCCACCCTGGGCCATTCTTCCTACACCAAGCAAGGTGCACCCTGGATAGAATGTCTTCCCTAAGGAATGTCTATCCAAGCCATTTCCTCTGTTAACCACAAGAGGAAAAGACTATCCTGTATCAACCTCCAAAACGGACCATTTCTCATGTTAACCACAATGAGAAATCGTTGTCCGGTGAGGCAGGCCAGTCTTCTGAGTAACCCTCAAGAAGAGAGACTACCCTAGACCACTCCCCATGTTAACCATAATGGGAAGACGTTGTCTATGATACATCAGCAATCAAACTACTTCTCATGTTAACCACAATGAGAAGTCACTGTCCATCAGAAATCACAATCCACTTTCCGAACAGGAAAGCATCTGTCCAACCTGGACTATTTTTCAATAAATCTTTTCAATAATATTTTCAGTGCTCCATCCTAACCTAGAGAGTCATTTAATCACAAAATAAATATTCTTCAATAACATACCTCAATTCTTTCTCCTAACCTAGAGATTCTTCCCTTTCAGCTCAGGGAGTTATTTCCACGATCCCCATCTTCTCTCGAAAATATGCGAACTTTATTCTAGATAAAGATTTCGTCGGGATATCTGATGTCTGCTCATCTATGGAGATATGTATTGGAGAACCACTTTCTCCTTTCTGGAGTTCATCATGGATAATGTAATGCTTGATTTCGAATGTACTTCTGTCTGGAACACTGGTTCTCTCTGAAGTTTTCATGTAGTTCATTGTTGAATTCCTCTCACTGGCTCAAAACATCGTGTCAAGAGTCAAACTGGAACATATCCATGTAACACTTCTTCTGTCATCATGAGATCTTTGTCATGGGTTGGCAATCCATCATCTTGATCTTTTGAGTATTCATTCCGATACAATATCTCTATTATAGAGATTCTTCACCACGCTTCTGCTGTGCATTGGAGATTCTTCATCAAGTTTTCTTCAATCTTTATACAAGGATCTCTTCCTGAGAATAGTCTTTACGTTCATCTTGATGTAGAACTCCAAACCATAGATGATATGTAGAGGTAGTCTGGTTTACCGAAACGAGCAATCATTATAGTATTCTCCCTCCATCTGGGAGAACTTCTAGTTATGGATCTTGCAATGCTTTCATTCATCACATCTTTCAGTTATGCTTAATTGCTTTCATATCATGATAGTAATCTTGTGATTCTCGATATAATGGCTAATTTTTCAAGCTTCCCTTCTTTCTTGGAATCTTCATGTTCTTTCTCATGTCTTTCTCTGAATCTTGGGTCCATGGAGTTTCTTATAGATTCCATGCGCTAAAGATTCCACTTCTTTCTTTCGTCATAGTATCACGGATCTGGATGGACAACTAGGAATACTTGAAGGCTTCTCTTCGAGGAAGTCTTCTTCTGCTATTGAACTGAACACGTACTGTCTTTCATGGCTGCTACCATGGATATATATTTCATCATCTTCAATGGATCATAGGATTAGCTCCCTCCTAATCCTTGCTTCATGTATGAGTGCATATAATTGGCTCCCTCTGTCTGATAGAGTCCATGCTTCCATCTGCATCCTTACTGTTTTCTGCAATATATAGTTGGCTCTCTTGTGTAATAGAGTCCACGCTTTCGTCTTGTTGTCTTCTACAACATGTCATAAGTCTTGTTCTAATTTCCTCTCGATTGCTGACTTCTTTCTTCTAAGTCTCTTCATGTTTGATTTGGCTTATCTTGCAATAGCTTCCACATGATTTTTATTTCATCCTTTCATGTATATTATCTAATGATATCCATTATTTTCTTGTTGTTTTTCCATAGGTATAGTTCTTCTTGGAACACATTATCTTCCAAGAGATAGATATACAGGATATGTACAGAGACGATGCAAACAAAATATGTACAGGGAATAAGAAGAGTGTTGTTACCTTTTAGTAGAAGAAGTCTCTTCCATCCTGCTTAGTCTTCTTTGTAGGTTCCTTTTCTTCGAAAATTGATGCTTCATGTTTCTCTTTCCTTTTCTTTAGCTCGAGGCAATGACTTTTGTAGTGACCATACTTTCGACAGTTGAAGCATTGTATTTATGAAATATCTTTCTCTTGTTTTGGCTTCCTCCTTGAACCAAACTTTCTTTTGTTCCTGAAATTCTTGAATCTTGTTGTGAAGGCTTGATCATCGTACTTCTTTTGGGGTTTCTCCTTTGCACTGATCCTTGATTCTTCTTGAGCACAGCAATTCCAAAGTTCTTCAAATGTCAGATACTCTTTCCTTGTGTTCATGCTTGCGGCAAATGCATCCCACGTCTTGGGAAGACCATTGAGTACTATCTTCACCAATTCCTTCTCTGAAATAACTTCTTCAATAACTTTGTAGTTGATCTCTTACCTGAGATATCTTCACAAATTATGATTTTATACTTTCGTCATCCTTCATCTTCATGTCGCGGAGCTCATTCTTCAGACTCATTACTTGTCCAATGTTTCTGACTGAGAAGAGATTTGTTAGGGCATCGTACATCTTCTTTGATGAGTCAATATGGGAGATGTAGGGTATCAGGTGGTCTTTTATAGACTCCACTATGATACTCATGGCATTGATGTCAACATCTTTGAACTTCTCCATAGTTGCAACGTTCTGTGGTTCCTTCTCTTCTCCTTTTTCAAACTCTGGCTTCACGACCTTTCACAATATCCATCACTTTGTTCTTAGCAAGGCTGAGGTCAATCCTTGTCTTCCATGCTCTAAATTTAGAGGCTCTATCTAACTTGTTCTCTGACTTCATAGAATAGGTCATGGCTACTTTGACTTGGTCAAACCCTAGATTTGACTAGAAAATCAAACTTCACGTATTGACTTTCTGAGAGTGCCAGGAGATGCGCTTCGCTGAGGTGAGTAGCCTGGTCTGCTTGGATCTGAAAAAATCCAACTTTCACCCTTCCAAACTTGATTTGCGGATTTCTGGACTAGTGCTTCTAGTTTTTTGGTACCTCTGGTACTCTGGTACTTCTGGTGCTTCTGGTGCTTCTAGTTTTCTAGTTTTCTAGTACTTCTGCGAAACTAAGGTTTCACTTTCTGGAGGATCCAGCCACTGAAAAGGTGCATTGATGATTCCAAATTGATCCTTAGAGGAGGGCACACTTTTCTATCCAAAAATTAGGTCAATCCCTTCATTCAAGGTGCTTCAACAAGAGGGTTAGGGTTTCTGCAACTGCATCTGCTAGTAACCCTAGCTGCAGTTCCTCAGGGAGATCAATATCCTAGCGGCTATGCTTCCTTCCAGTGTTTAGGGTGTCTAAAGGAGGTGTGGGCCCATAACTTGTTAGAATATAGAATATTGTGCTCGTTTTACCATTGATGATACCCTTGTCACCCAACCATAGGCCTTAAGGCACCCTCCAAGCACCTTGACCTTGATAGAGAAGAGAATTCCTGGTAGAAATCCAATAGCCAAGAGAGGCTAATGCACCAAGCAAGAATAGAAACCAAGCTAATCAGATAATCCCACCTAGAAGCTAGTGCACCCCTTTCCCAACTATCCCAGAAAAACTTGCGCAGAACTGTAACTACCTACGCAGAACTGTAATTGTCTGCGTAGAATTGAAACTGTCTGCGCAGAACTGTAACTGCCTACGCAGAAACTGGCTCTCTCTACAACTGCTGAGATGATGAAAATGAGAACTAGTGCCCTGTATTTATAGTAGACTGGGCAGATTAACTGGGGCTAACTTCTCCTTCTGGGTACCAATAAATTCATATTAATTATATTTATCCAGCCGACAACTTGTCTAGGGTTTCCTTCAATTCTTTGCTTCCTTCCGGAGTATTCTAATCTCTTTATAGGTCACATTGGAGGTTCATACCTCCCGAAGCTACCATAATATTAACATGTACCTCCTCCCTCTACGCAACTATCCAAAATCATATCCTTCCTCTAGTATATCATTTTCTTGCATCCTCAGTCCCTCCCTGCCTCTTTCATTGCTTCCTTCCTTATCTCATATGGTCCTCCTATCATCCCTCAGTTCCCTTATGTGCGTGAACCCCTTAGCAGTCGGATTTCATTACAATCACGTGAGTTTCACACAATAGCATATTTATCCACGTACTTAATGATTTCAAGAACCTCCCACGTGGACCTTTGAAAAAATCCCTTTCTGCGACATTGTATGATTGAATACAATCTACTGCAAACTCTGTAACATAACCACCCAGTATGATATCCAACCAAAAATCAACTACTCAAGTAGTTGGGTCACTTACCAAATCCAATTGTCTTACCAAATCAAGATTTCAATTCCTCGGAGCTATACCTTCCAGTTTTCTCCACTAATATTTCTATCCACTCTATCAAAATAACTGGAAATTCACCAAGGAATATTTCATGCAGATCTGTGAACACATACCTTTGCAGCCATTTCTTGTCACGCATCTGAGGGTTTCTATTCTCTTTTCATGCAAACTCTCGTTCCTTCCATTCCAACCATTCTTATATCTCCTTCTTAGTCGGCCTCCAAAACATCCCCTTAATCACAAAGTCTTGGTCCCGAAAATGGAACCATTTGTTGGTGTTATTCTATGGGTGGGTTGTAAGACCCAAGGTTTGTTTTATCTATGACCAACAAAACCCACCAGACACTAGCCCCTTTGACATCACCTTCTTGTGAAAATGAAGTCTCACCCGAGGTATCTATTGGGACTGCGAGAACCAGGCTTCTGCAATATTAAGGGATTGGGAGACAAATATTCAGTTCATTTTTCCTTATTATGTTGTGTGCATAACTCTGTTCTGATCAATTATTAACTTACTCATGATTCAGATTCCTATACTTAGCATATTCCATATTACTGCATAGATTTTCTACTTTCACAGTCATGAATCATTGCACCATCCCTAACTATCATACAAATCTATTCTACGATGCATTCAAATAGTATCCATAATCAAACATGGAAAAAACAGAAAACACATTATTCTGTAACATCTCTTTAACATTCCTTTATTCATCATTCTCATCCATCAACTGCTACATTCAGAACTTTAGAACTCGGTATCAATCAACAGACTATAACATAACATAATCTATCATAACCAAACTTCATCAGAACATTACCTAATTGAACCCCTAATCTTCCAACCTGTTACATATTTATACAGAAATCTAGGGATAAAACCCTAATCTATTCATCCCAAAATTATCCCATCACAATGCATGGCCATCTCAGTTAACTGGTTGTTCGACAACTTTCTTCTTCTTTTCAACCTTCATGTTGCTTTTCTATTGTTCTTCTATTTCTGGAATGTCGGGTTGTCATCCTCTCGTTATGCTTTATTTTCTTGTTTTATTCTTATGCTTGCACGTTGTCTTCCTTTTGTGCACTTTCCTGTTGGATGTGCCTTAGTTGCGCGCTCTCTAGCTTTCCTTCTTCTTCCACACACCTTTCCTATACTTAGGATTTTTCCTCAAAACTTTATCAAAAACTGCAAAATTGTTTCCAAGACTACATGTCCAACAATATACTTTAACTTGATGTGAGTGATCATCCCCAAGATATATATTAGCACAATTATTTGTTTCATGATAATTTTCAAACCAGTCCTTATTACAAGACATTTGTATGGATGCACTAGAATCAACAAACCATGCATTTGAGTCATCTATTTCAGGGAATAAAGCAACATCTGAAATAAATAATCTGAGATTTTTGAATTCATCATTCATTGTTTCTCCACCCTCAGCAAAATGACTAGTATGCCATTTGTTTCTATGTTTGGATTCGTGATATTTCCTTTTATAGCAGTCTCTAGCATGGTGTCCAAATTTTCCACAATAAGAACATGTATCTTTCCTTTTAACATTAGCATCAAAATTTGGTGGTGGCATACCTTGTTGTGGCTTTGCATATGGTGGATTTCCATATGGTGGCTTTCCATATGGTGGATTTTCATACGGTGGCTTAACCCCTGTGTTTCTTTCCCATGGATTTCCTCTGAAAGGTGCTTTCCCTTTCTCCATCAATGCTAAATTAGAACTTTGAGACCTTTTATTAAGGTTATTTTTTCATTCTTCCTCCTACATCAGTATACCTTCCAACTTTTCAAAGGTAGGAGCCTTCTCCCTTGCTGCAAGACCTATGATAAACATTTTGTATTCTTCTAGCATGCCATTTAAGGTTATGGTGACTAAATCAATGTTAGATTGTTTCAACTCTTTTACTAATTTTATCTTTAACATATTTGATTCTAGAAATGAAATCATTGATTTTATCATTTTCTTCCATCCTAATAGAAAGAAGCTTACTTTTCAATGAGAGGGATCGATTTGTGTTCTTCGACTCATACAAGTCTTTGAGAGTTGTCCATGTCTCCATGGACATAGTGCAGTCTCTAATATGGGGTATGAGACTGTCTTTTACAGACATTCTTAGCAACAATTTTGCCTTAGTCTCTGGTTTCTCCCAATATTGATTTGTTGCAGTTTTAGCACCTATGGCAACATCCGGCTTTACTTCCTTATTAGATGCAATGGACCAGAGATTGTATCCTTCCATTAATGTATGCATCTTAGATTTCCATTTCATACAATTTTCTCCATTTAATTTGGTTGCTTTGGTTAAATATTATTTTGCCAAGGGATTGGCCATTTTATTCAGACCTAAAAAAAAAATCCCGCAACTCTTAAAAGAGAAAATTACTTTCTTATGAAGGAAAATCACACAATAACCAAAGAATTTGATAAAAAACTATACCAAATTAAAAAAAAAAAAAATGTAGACAACACAACACCTTCCTTGTGATTATTTGTCTCGCTTGTGACTTGCAAACTCCACGATGTGTCTCCTTACAACGCTGATCTGGTTTCCCAACACATCAACACTCATTCAACCTGCAGAATCCTCAAGCAGACAATGATCTCACAACTCACATCACAACTCTGCAATATGTAGGATCTATATGAACCGTGGCTCTATCAATTAATGGAGTCTACCCACGATCTCACTTCTATTACATGTGGGAGTTGATGACACTCAAATGGATACACAACCCTCTAGAGTCAGATTCATGCGCTAATGGAAAAAAACAACTCGGTCGCATTTTCTAGGTCCAAGAGTCCTATGGACGACTAGAGATCGTCAAAGGTGGAGAGGTATGCCACAAAATCAAGGAGAATGTGAACTTGATCGAAGAGGTGTCTGACCGGAGGCCAAAGGTGTACAACAAAATTGCATCACGGACGAACACAATTATTTATGAGAGATCCAAGAGAAATTTTGCAACCAAATGGAATTGAATGGATTCTCTACTTAGTTGACAGCAGAAGAGAGATTCCACAAGATCAGTGAGTGAATCCACGAGATATTAGTAGAAAATGGTACAACCATATAATTGTAGTAATTTTGATGCTGAAAAAAAAACTTTTGATCTACTATCCTTTCACTTGGATTTGAAGCAGTCTAGTTTCTTCTCTGCCTCCAACTATTGCTTATAGATCTCACGTATGACATCAACAACAACAAAAAATTCTCACACAATGAAAAAACAATTTATTATTTTGTCAACTCCTCACAACTCTATCACACAATAGATAATCTCCTTCCACTCTGATACCATATTAACAATGAACAAAAAAATTTGTCAACTCCTCACAACTCTATCACACAACAGATTGTTGAGAATTGAGTACCTTGGAAAGTGGTCCCCCTTGTGTTTAGGAGCTTCTAAACACATGAGGGAGGTACTTTATACCTTGTGATATGTACTTTGTGTCTAATTTCACTATGACTTAGGAGATTTAAGTCAAAAGTGAAATTTGGTCATTTTAGCCTAAAGTGACAATTAATTCACAAAGTGGGTGAATTAATAGACATAAAGTGGAAACTATGGAAACTTAAGTGAAGTGGGTTTTGAGTTGAGATATATGTGAGATGATCTCAACCATTGATTAGGGATGAGATGAGATGATATCATCCATCTATATTTTAGGTTTCCTTATGCTTCCTAAAGGAGGGCACAAGGGGCAAAGGAGAGCTCATTCACTTGTATGTTCACCAAATGAGCTTGGAGAAGGGAAAGAGGATGAGGCTGGAAGCAAAGGGTGTGGAAATATTGGGCACACATGTTCATGGAGGGCTCATGGATGCTTAGGCCTCATATATTTGATGGTGATCACATATGCTAGGAGGAGGGCGCACCATAGGAGTGGAGTGCACAACTACCTGGTAGCAGTTTCACTTGGAGGTAGTCAGTTTGAACAGGTTCAGTGGAGAGGCAGCACAGGAAATCATCTTCCTATGGAGGGGTTTCTTCATTGGGTCAAAGAGGAAGGAGGGCGCTTCATTTAAGTGGAGAGAGCAATAAAGGGAGAGGGTGCACTAAGGATTTGGGTGCATATCTCATTGGATCTTGTTGCAAGGCTCGTGAGGAGCTTTCTATGTATACAGGTTCTTTTGTATTGTTACTTGTTGTATCTCATTCTTTGATCATCATTATATAGGCATATATTCCAAACTGGTTTTCCCCAGGGGGGTTTTATCCAGGGTCATGTTGACCAAAAATACCTGTGTCAAATTTATGCATGCTTAGAAGTGTAGATCATCATTTTAAAGTTCAAAGATATAGAGGTAGCGTTATGTGTTTTAATGTATTATGCATGTGCTAACATTGAGTAAATAAAGCACTTGCAAGGGCACCTTAAAAGAGCACTTAACCATCAAATATTGAGAAGAAAGTTCGGTGACTGTTTTCTGTCCTAAAACAGCAAGAAAAGACAGCCACATAGTTGAAATTTAGAGCCATACTAAGGTCAAGGATAGACCTTAGGTGGCAGCCTCATAGGACCTTAGAAAATCTACATGGTATCATAGCCAAAGGTGGCTTAGACTTGCTGATTTTGGAGCACTTTTGTGGGAAGTTTTGTGAGGTTTTATATCAGATCTATTGGTTGTTTTGGATAGAAATTTTTCAGTCCAAAACAGTGGGTAAACTTCATATCTGAAGGTACCTCTCATTCAGTGCCAGTTGGACAGCTGAGGGCAGATTTTGGACAGCTTGTTGACAGTGTTTGTGGACAGTTGTGGGTAGATTTGTTGGGATGATTTTTTACACTTGTGGATGGCCACTTTTCACACCTGCGTGGACAGGAGTGAGGTTGTAGTGTACGACCTCTTTTCACACCTATTTTCTAGGACTGAGGTCAGGGTTTCGCTTGGCTCTTTTCACACATGTTTTGACAGGAGTGAGGCAACATTCCTTTACATTTAGAGCATCAGAGTGAGCGCACTCTGGAAGACATGTCAATATCTCAAATGTGTGTGGAGGACAGGTTAGCCGGGGCTAGAAATTGGTCGCCTTGGAAGGTGAGGATCATCTTTGTCTTAGAGGACCTCAAGCTATGGGAAATAGTTAAGGCGGTTGTTCTAGTCATTCCTGTCACTGCTCCCATCTTGGTGGCAGAGTTCGGAAAGAGGAACAATAAGGCAAAGAGGACCATTTGTGATGTTGTGAGAGATCACATTATTCCCCACGTGACTGGGAAAACTTATGCATAAGAGATGTGGGCATATCTATGCAAGTTGTATGAAATCTCTAATGAGAACCGGAAGTTGGTTCTTCATGATCAACTTAGGAGAACTCGCATGCTTGAGGATGAGTCGGTTACTTCATTCCTTGGTAGATACACCCAGATCAGAGACAAGCTTGGAGTCGTCGGAGAGGTGGTGAACCCTAACTCTTTGGTGAGGACAGCTATGAATAGCTTCACCAAATCTTGGGGTCCATTAATACGCGACATTGTTGCCACGGAGGTTATGCCTACATGGGAGATGATGTGGGATGATTTCATCTAGGAGGACATTAGGCTTACATCCGAAGCTTCTGGACAGCAGCAGCAGCAGCAGTCAGTTTCAGGTGTTGAGGGCCTTTCTCTTTGGAAAAAGGGAAAGAAGAAGACCAACTGGGGAGGTCGGCACGGTCCCAAGTTTGGGGCCCCACCACAGGGAGGAGAGAGAAGCATTAGCAGTGGGAAGAAGAGAGACATGAGCACAGTGAGATGATTTGCTTGTGGAGAGATGGGTCACTATGAAAGACAGTGTCCCAAGAAGAAGAAGAAGAAGAAGCAGGATGTGTCAGCAGAGACAGCAGAGGAGATAGAGTTCAGTGATCAGTTTGTGATAGAGTGTGCATTTGTGACTACCTTGTCTACTATTATTCCATCCAGGACTAGATGGGGAGACAGATTTGATGAGGACCGACTGACTCACAGCAGTGATTTAGAGGGATAGAAGACTCAGAGTCCCTGGACATATTCAGAGTGGGTGACTGGTCCACCTAGTATAGCTTCAGTTTTAGAGCAGTTGAAAAGACAGAGAGTTGGTGCTACATCTTCAGTGCATTAGAGTTTTATGAGGAAGAGGAGCAGGGCACCATGGAGGCTTGAGCCTCACTTAGCTTCTGAGACGGGCAGATCAGGTTCTGGATCCACTTCAGGTGGAAGTTACTTGGTGAGAGGCCAATTTGATGAATCTTGGTGAGATACCAAGAGGGGGAGACTCTTGGTGAGATGCCAAGAGAGTGACTCTTGGTGAGATGCCAAGAGTAGGTGGAAATCCTTGGTGAGAGACCAAGGTGGATATCTTCGGTGTGATGCCGAGATATAGGTGATATTGGATAGATGGAGAGTCAGTTCCATTTATAGATCACACAGATTGAGCAGATCTATGTAGACTACTTTCAGTTATCAGGGTACATCCATACTCACCGAGTATATGCCAGGAGGCAACCATGTCCACTATAGGGATGATATTGGTGGTGACGAGCACTTTCCTTGGTAAGAGGGAGTGTTGAGATTTGGGTTCCTTGGAAAGTGGTCCCCCTTGTGTTTAGGAGCTTATAAACACATGAGGGAGGTACTTTGTACCTTGTGCTATGTACTTTGTGTCTAATTTCACTTTGACTTAGGAGATTTAAGACAAAAGTGAAATTTGGTCATTTTAGCCTAAAGTGACAATTAATTCACAAAGTGGGTGAATTAATAGACATAAAGTGGAAACTATGGAAACTTAAGTGAAGTGGGTTTTGAGTTGAGATATATGTGAGATGATCTCAACCATTGATTAGGGATGAGATGAGATGATCTCATCCATCCATCTTTTAGGTTTCCTTATGCTTCCTAAAGGAGGGCGCAAGGGGCAAAGGAGAGCTCATTCACTTGTATGTTCACCAAAGGAGCTTCGAGAAGGGAAAGAGGATGATGTTGGAAGAAAAGGGTGAGGAAATGTTGGGCGCACATGTTCATGGAGGGCTCATGGATGCTTAGGCCTCAGCTATTTGATGGTGATCACAACTGCTAGGAGGAGGGCGCACCATAAGAGTGGAGTGCACAACTACCTGGTAGCAGTTTCGCTTGGAGGAAGTTAGTTCCGACTGGTTCAATGGAGAGGCAGTATAGGAGAGAATCTTCCTATGGAGGGGTTTCTTCATTGGGTCAAAGAGGAAGGAGGGTGCTTCATTTCAGTGGAGAGAGCAACAAAGGGAGAGGGTGCACCAAGGATTTGGGCGCATATCTCACTGGATCTTGTGGCAAGGCTCGTGAGGAGCTTGTTATGTATGCAGGTTCCTTTGTATTGTATTACTTTTTGTATCTCATGCTTTGATCATCATGATATAGACATATATTCCAAACTGGTTTTCCCCGGGGGGGGTTTATCCAAGGTCATGTTGACCAAAAATACCTGTGTCAAATTTATGCATGCTTAGAAGTGTAGATCATCATTTTAAAGTTCAAATATCTAGAGGTAGTGTTATGTGTTTTAATGTATTATGCATGTGCTAACATTGAGTAAAGAAAACACTTGCAAGGGCACCTTAAAAGAGCACTTAACCATCAAATATTGAGCAGAAAGTTGGGTAATTGTTTGTTGTCCTAAAACATCAAGAAAATACAACCGCATAGTTGAAACTTAGATCCATACTAAATTCAAGGACAGACCTTAGATGACAGCCTCATAGGACCTCAAAAAATCTACACAGATAATCTCCTTTTGCTCTGATACCATATTAACAATGAAAAAAAAACATAGATGCACACATAAACGTGAGACCAAATTATCTCACACACTCCATAAATTCATGAATTAAAAGATTACATTTATAAGTTCTAAAAAAATGAACTAACTCCTATATTTGTGGATCTAAATCCACTTCAAATTAAAAAAAGATATTAAATCCCTACAAATCTACAATAGAACATATTTCTACATTATTCTCTAACATATACATGTCATAGTATACATTATTTGTATTAAATGATGAATTGAGTTATAAAAATTTGTAAACTTATTAAGATAAGGATTATTAATTCTACAATTATTTTTCTTAAAATTCATAACTAGTGTTTTGAGATTTTTGAAGTTTCATAACAAAATTGAAAACGTTTCTTTATATAACCATGACATGGAGTGCATTTGGTGGAATTAAATATTTATCCTCATTTGGTGAACAAACTTCTTATCATTTTTATTTTTTTATATACACTTAATTTAAGTGCAAACATTTTTTTTGTCCTTAAATTTACCTATAATAGCATAGTATTTTTGTTTGGCAAAATGATTTAGATCTTTTGAACATTTTCATTTTTGTAACAAGGAGTCTAGGAATTGACTCTTGGTATCGTTACTGTGTAACTGACATATTGCATGTAATTATCATATTATGGGAAGAGAGTTATGTAATGTTATCATTACACTAAACATAAAGGTATGTTTTATTATATTAAAAAAATTTACTTTATATAGTAATGATAATGATATTATATGATCAAGAAAATTGTTTGCAAGATTCACTATTGAGATATCTATTATAACATATTGCATTTGAGTTATTGCAATTTTAAAATACATGCAATTCTATTCCACAAAAGAGAATAGTAGTATTTGTAACTTAAAGAAAACAATAATGTGTTGAAATATTGATTTTTGATTTATTGTATTTGAAAGAAAATATGTTCTTATTATGTTAAATATTAGAAAATGTAATATTATATGGATAACAATGTTTGGAGGATTGAAAAAAAATACAATAATATTTGTAGATGGACTATTGATTTATTGTATTAGAGAGAGAATATGTTATTATTACATTAAGTATTCAATAAGTTAATATTACAATAATATATATATGGGTGTTAGTTCAAGAGTTGAGAAAGTGTTGGTGGTGTGGAGGAATATTGTATTTGAGATTTATTCACTCAATAGATAATTGGAAAGTTTCAATATAACTTGAAGATAAAAATCTAGTTAGTCAATATAATTTCATTGTACATATGACATTGTTTCTTGTTTAGGATACAACTAATGTTTTTATACCACTTTATATGTGTGAGAGAGAGAGAGAGAGAGAAAGAAATAGAGAGAGTATGTTTGTGTTTGTGTGTGTGTGCAGGCGTGTGCACGTGTCTAAGGGATATATTGGGAATAGATTGGGTGGTTTAACCCTCTCTATTAAGGATCAATATCCAAGGATGTCACAAGATCCATTCTCTTTGAGTCCTATGAGGTTACCAACTACTAGTGGTAGCATTCTATCTTCAACTAACATTTCCTTGCATTCTACTTCTAGTTTTTTTTGTATCTTGTCGTCAAGGTTTCAAAACTAAAGTTAACGTCAATATGCTATAATATGCTATTTGTATTGACCGTATGTCTAATAAGAGGATTTTTCCACATGTGGTGTTTCTTGTATTTTATTTTATATTCTTTATCCATGTGATTAATTCTCTTCAAGTCATGTTGGTGACCTCGTTTACAAAATAACCATAAATAACATTCAAATTAGGAAAAAAGGTTCAACTTGAACATAAAATTCCATCTTCAATTTGAACATAAAATTTTAGCTCTCCTTATCAAGGGAGTCAAAATAAGGGATTTTTTTTAGTAGTTCCCCATACATTTATTTTAGAAATGGATAGGATAATGAAAAGTTCTAGTAGAAACTACAGAGACTTGTATTTTTTAATAACGATATCTTGTCCTAAAAAAATATTTTAAAAAATGAAAAATAAAAAAAAAAAATTATCTAAAAAAAAATTATAAATTTAAAATTTGCACAATTAATTCTATAAGCATCCACAATTTCATAAAAAAATATTATGTTATGCACAGTTAAATAATATGATTAAGATTATACATATTAATAGAGTTTTGGAAGAAAATTGGTATGCCTATATTTTTGAGTCCAGGCCATTGGTTTCTTAGGTTGAACATCATTCCAAACCAACCACATTATGAAAATACGTTATTTTTAAAACAATGCATATGCGTTATACAACACATTATCCCACTCTAAATCATAAATTAAAACAAAGCATAGACATTTTATAATGGATATGATTTACATAATATGTACACATTATGTTGATTGGGTCTAGCACGAGTAGTTTTGGGATGGAGTGTTATCCCCATGCAATTTATATTCTCGTAAGTGACATTTTGACCTCATAATGAGTATAGTGTTATAAGGGATTTGAGCCATGTTGTTGACATTTCCTTATGACTTTAAGAATCTAGGATTTACCTTGGGTATTATCCTTGGAATGAGGGGAAGTTCCTAGGGATTTTCCCTAGGATATGTTACCTAGGATTTTCCCTAGGATATGATTTAAAATTATAAATCATCCATGCTCTTGGCCTTGAAGTGTGTCTTAGTCCATTGGAATACCCCTTGGTGATATAAACCTTGGATAGGGAAAGTATTTCACACAAAATCCATTCCTTTTAAAGGATTTTTTCAAGTTTTAGTTCCCAATGACTGGCCCACAAGCCACAAAAGTAGTGCTTAGGGATTAGGACCATAGTTTTGAGCCCTAAATGATGTATTGATACATAAGTCTCATCCTTATTGTGCCAAAATTCATAATTAAGTAGGTATCCCTCTCCTTATCCAAAGATTCCATCTACTGATTCTTGTTGTCCAAGGTCACATTCATGGCCAATTTCCCTTAGATGAGTTCTTCGAAGTGAAAGCCCCTGAATTTCACCTTTATGTATGCATGATACCCTTGCTTTTCTCTTAAAACCATGAAATTACATTGTTATGATAGTCATCGGACAATGGTTCCATTTGGAGGCCTATCTCATGGTATTGAATTGAATTTATGGTTCATGTCCCTCAGATGTAGGTACCCTGAGGTGAAAGAACTCGTATTTTAGCCTCGAAGCATAATTTAGTATAAGATACTTATACATAGTGTGTCAGATCCTAGAATTAAACCCTCATCCCATTCTAGGGCTAATGATTCCATCTTACGGTCTGTCTCATGGTTTGGGGCCTCCTCTTTCCCTAATTTCCATTGAGGTAGGTTATTCAAGGTGTAAGCCCTTGAATTACATCCTCAAAGCATGTCTCATAAATTAATATCTTATTCAACATGCTAAACCATGGAATTATATCATGATCCCACTCTTGGTCCAACTATTCCATTTTGAGGGTTTGTTTCATTATTTAGGTCTACCTTGATGACCCATTTTCATTAGAGGAAGATCCTTCTTAGAAAAACCCCTTGGATTTTAGCACTGGAGCATTGATTCTAGCCATGAGACATTCCTTGGTGTTATAATTTTTTCTTCTTGAAATGAATCTTGATATGGAAAAATTTCATCATTTTCTTCTCATCTTTGTGATGGAGTCTACTCAAGTTCACCTCATTCTAAAATGTTTAGTGGACAACTTTTTCATCCACATCTGGGTTTCTTTCTATCATGTGTTTTCCCTCTTCCACTCATAGAATATTATTCTTCTTGGAATCATGATTTGTGTTCCTGGATTTATCCGTGGATGCAATGTCCAATATTGTTCTTCAGTGTGTCCATCAATGTTGCAACAATCACAACGATTGTTAGGGTCCGTGCACATATGTGAAATGGTGGCATTATTCTTATTCCCCCCATTTCTCTTATTATTTTAGATTTATTGTAAGCTCCATGTTGGTTTCAATGCTTCAAATTACTTTGATGCCCCTTTTCCTTGTCAAAATCAATTTTGTTGGGCGTACACATAGGTCTCATTGATGGTATTGGGATTGAATAACATAACTTTACTTATTGTATGATTTTGATAGCCACCCAAGTACTTTATGACCACATCTGGGATATTAGGAGAGATCCTAAACTGAATGGATTGATTCTTGAACTTTGTAGTGTATACTTGTACATTTTTTCATTTCCTATGCTAGTAGTAATTTATCTAAGTCCATTGGTCATCTTCATACCCAATATGATAAAATTGGGACATGAGGATTCTTTTGAATACCTCCCATTTAGTTACTCCTAGGTATCCCTCTAGTGTAAGGGTCTTGATGTGGATTTCACACCAAGTTTATGCATGGCCTTCTAACTTGACTTTGAAAAAATATATTTTCTACACCTCTTGTTAAATACACTCCTAATTGTTGCAATTAATGATTCAAATTAATTGCATCAACCTCATCCCTATAAGGATTTATATTGACCTTAAATTACACTTTATATCAGTGTTGAGACAATTGGTTATTGCAATTTCCTTTTTTGAACTTTTATTTTTACTTGTCTTCCATTAGGTCCTCATAATTTTCTAGTTTTTCATGCAATTTGGGTTACTCTTGTTCAAAAAAATAGGGTATTCACACACATGAAAAACACCTTAAGTAACCACTCACACAAACATATGAAATATTGATACACCAATGTTTTTACATGGTTAAAACCCTCTAAGAGGGAAACGATGCATAGTGCCAGCCATTGCGGCCACTTGAGGAAATATATTAATGCAAAAGAAAGATTTGTACTTAATCTATTTTCTCATAATAAATCATCAAAAAAATCACCCTCCATTCTCTTTAAACAGATATCATGGATCAATCGGGTGCTAATCCATGGATCAATATAACGGTTAAGATCAAGGAGAATATGATTTTTGGGATCACTCTATGTCTAGAACATATTGTGACCATCAAATTACATAAATAAAAATGCATATTGACTTTTACCTAAAGTTACATTAGACCAATTTGATCTTAAGTAACTCATAAATGTCTAAACATTATAACAACCCCCCTCAAGAACAACTTCAGATAGGATTGAAGGATTTACAAAGGTGACACAAAGAGAAAAAGGAAGGAGGAATTAGAGCCTATTCCCCCTTAATGACAACTTCCTAAAATCCTAACATAGATTGAATTTTGGAAAAAGTATCTTCTATAAGAGACTTTGTGAAAATTTCTTCAACTTGATCATCTATTGGAAAAAAGATAAATTCAAGAACTCGACCATGAATGAGATTTCTAATGAAGTGGATTTGTAGTTCAATATGTTTGTTGTGTTGATGTTGAACTAGATATTTGGTGATCTTGATGGAAGTTTGATTGTCACACCAAATTGTCTGGTCATATGATGCTAGTGGAATCCAAACTCAAAGTATTTGTCAAAGCCACAAGGCCTCTTGAATTGCATTAACTGATGCTTGATGTTCTTCTTTTGTTGAAGAAAGAGAAAGAGAAAGAGATTTTTGTTTCTTACAATCCCAAGTGATAGGTTTTGAACCAATACTGCAAACATAACCTTCAGTAGAATTTCAGTCATCAAGGTCTCCATCCCAATCAAAATCAGTGAAACCAACCAACAAAGGAGTCCCCATAAATGACAATGTATCTCAAACAAAAATATACCCCAGACATACCAAAGTATCATTTTTTCTTATTTCCAATGGCTCTCATGGGGTGTTTGCATATATAGAGAAACAACACCAACATAAAAGAAAATATCATATGGGTAGGAGGAAAATACAATAGGATACCAACTAATTAACGATACAAAACGACATCCACTTAAAATAATTCATATCCTTTATATAGCACAGTATTCCATGCTAAATCATAAATTGAAATAATGCATACACATTTTTATAATGGCTATGAATTACATAATATGTACACATTATGTTAATTGGGTCTAGCATGAGTGGTTGTGGGATGTAGTGTTATCCTCCCTAGCCAAGTTCTATTCCTGTAAGTGACATGTTGAGTTCATAATGGGTATATTGTTGTAATGTATTTGATCCATGTTGTTGAAGAATATAGAGTGGCACTTCCCCAGGAACTTGGACTTGAGGCATGTCTTGGTGTCTTAGACTCCTCCTTGGTGATGTAAGCCTTAGCTAGGTCCAATATTCTTCACACAAGCCAAATATTCCTTTTATAGGGTCTTGTCATGGTTTAGTGTCTTATTAATAGCCCATAATATATAGAAGTAGTGTTTAGGTATTAGGAGCATAGTTTTGAGACCTAAATGATGTGTTGGGCCATAAGTGCCAACCTTAGCGTGCCAAACCTCAGAGTGAAGCATGTATCCCTCTCTTTAGCCAAATATTCTATATAGAAATTCACATTGTTTGAGGTTGCATCCATGGCCAATTTCCTTTAGAGACAGGCACTCCCATGTACAAGCCCTTGGATTTCACCTTGACATATGCATGATTCCATTCCTTTTCATTTAAAATCATGAAATTACAATGTTATTATGATTATAGGCCAATGGTTTCATTTGGAAGGCCCATCTCATGGTCTTGGGTTGAATTTATGGTCCATGTCCCTCAAATGTATGTATCTTGAGGTGAAAATACATGTATCTTAGCCCCAAAGCATGATTTAGTCTAGGATACCCTTACATGGTGTGCTAAACCATAGAAATAGACCCTTGTCCCATTATAGGGCCAATGATTGCATCCTCAAGCTTGTGTCACTGTTTGGGGCCTCCTCTATCCCTACTTTCCATTGAGGTTAGTGATTCAAGGTGTAATCACTTGTATTCTATCCTCAAAGCAAGCCTCACACATTAATATCTTCCTTAGCATGCTAAAACATGGAATTAAATTGTCTGGAAATACCAATATAATTTTATAGATAGGGGTGAAATCACAAATTACACCTTCTGCGAGTTTAACCACTCAATTTAGATCAAAATTGACACTAAGTCATGCATTTTACTCTAAAGCAATTTTGCATTCAAATTTACATGAAATCCCAAACCTAGGTGCATAAAAGCAACCTCACTAGTTCTTCAATTTCACTTAAAATGACATAGTTACATTCAGAATATATCTAACTCCATATTACAACTTATAAAACAATTTATGGAGCTACATGTAAGCTTGGGAGTGCATTTTAATTAGGTCACTTAGTATAGTTTCAACCTTCCAAATTACAAGGAAAACTTTGCCTCTTTTGCAAAACAACCATTTTTAAACTTGCAATTGTAAAGTTAACAACATGAATCGGTATAATATGATAAAAAACACCTCCAACAACTTGCACAACTCAAATATAACCTATAGTACAACCTTGTCTTACTTTCTACAAACATGTTGTACAATTCTAGGGTTTTACTAGGCATCTCTTGCCTATTTTTGCATAACGGAATCTTTTGTTACTGCAAATGCAAAATTAAGTATATAGGCTTATGTAAAATGAGTTAACAAATCATTTACAATTTGAATGACTCAAATTGAATGAGTTTTGAGACTTGGGAGTTCATTTTAGTGTAGCCTAACATACATTTTGCTCCAAGGTAAAATTTACAACAATGTAAAATTTTCCTTCTTTGTCCTACAAGACAATTTGTCTTTTTGCACAACAAATGATTTTGAGTTTCCAATTGCACAAACAAAGTTATAGATAGATGTACAACTTTTCTACAACCTTGTAACTTGTAATATTTCCTATAATATTGACCTCTTCATTCAATAAGATTGTTTTTGGTCTTTTTGCACATAAAAGGGTTTTATTTCTCTAAATGCACAAACAAAGGTATATATGCAATATGTAAAAGGATAAATTACACACTCTCCAACCTAAATCAATCGATTTGGAAATGAAAAAACTCTATTTCGTGTAATTTACTCTCTTTAAAGTATTTTCTTATATGAGTTAATTATTTGTTGTGAATTTTTATGCCATTTTCTATGTATCGTTGGTTGGTTAGAAGTCATTGACCTCGATTTCTCTCATAACCCACTATAAAAAAAGACATGCTTCTTTATGCATAGAAATCTTTTTTTTGGATTGTAAATGCACTCATAATTGTTAAAATATGTTAAAAATATTGTAATCATCAATTTACAACTTAAATATTAAATTATGGAGGCTTAGCAAACTTTGGGCATGCATTTTCATATATCCAAATTTAGCAATTTGGCCCTTTGGTTTTACAAGACAATTTTTAGCCTTTATGCACACCAGGTAGGATTTAGTCTGATAATGTCAATATAAGGTTACAGATAGTTGTAAAATCACAAAATACACTTTATGCAAGTTGAAACACTCAATTTGGGTCAACATTTAGGCTAGGGCATGCATTTTACTTTGAGACAGTTTTGCTTTCAAATTTACATGAAATCCCAAATCTAGCTGCATAAAAGCAACCTTGTCAGTTCTTCAAATTAACTTTAAATGACATAGGTAAATTTACAATATATATAACTACATTTTCAAATCTGAAAACAATTTATGGAGCTACAGATAAGCCTAGGCGTGCTTTTTAATTTGGTCACTTAGTACAGTTTCGACCTTCCAAATTACAAGGGAAAATTTGCCTCTTTTGCACAAGAACCATTTTTAAACTTTCATTTACAAAATTAACAACATGAATGGGTATAATATGATAAACCACACTCCCAACACCTTACACGACTCAATTCTAAGGTATAATACAACCTTGGCTTACTTTTTACAAATAGGTTGTGCATTTCTAGGGTTTTACCAGACATCTCTTATCTATTTTTGCAGAATGGAGTCGTTTATGACTGAAAATGTAAAACTAAGTATACATGATTATACAAAATGACTTAACAAATCATTTACAATTTGAACAAATCAAATTGAATGAGTTTTGAGACCTGAGAGTGCATTTTAGTGTAGTCTGGCATGTATTTTGCACCAAGGAAAAATTTACAACAATGCAAACTTTACCCTCTTTTTCCTACAAGACATTTTTTGGTATTTTTGCACAACAAATATTTTTAAGTTTCCAATTGCACAAACAAAGGTATATATAGATGTACAAATTTTCAGCAACCATGTAACTTGTAATATTTCTTGTAATATTGGCATCTTCATTCTATAAAACATTTTTTGGTCCTTTTGCATATCAAAAGTATTTATTCCTCTAAATTCACAAACAAAGGTATACATGCAGGATGTCAAAAGATAAATTACACACTCTCCAACTTGAATATTTAGTCAATTTGGAGGTGAAAAAAATCTATATTTTCTATGAATTATTCTCTTAAAAATATTTTCATATATGGGTTAATTATGTGTTGTTACGTTTGTTGGACAATTGGTTTGGACAATTGGTTGTCATTGATGTCAACCCTTGGAGGTTGATGTCAGCCCTTCAAGAAGTTTGGAAGCCCTAGATATGTGGTTGAGATAGATGTATAGTTAGTTTTCATTGATGGAGTGGTTGATGTCAGCATATGTGTTGGGTGCATTTGATGAAGTCTACACGTAGCCCCGAAGGTATGGTCATGGAACCCATAGTTAATCGAGGAATAAAGACATGAAGGTCGGTGTATTTGCAAGTAATACTATCATAGATGGATAGTACACATCATTATGTTTCAAGTGATAGGTGGTATGTCACATGGCTCCTTATGGTTGAGGATATATGGATTTCTAAATATTGGAGGACACTAAAGAATAATATAGAATATCGTAGAAGGTCAACAATAAGTCAATTATTCTAGAAGCCTCTAGAAAGTCTTCAAGAAGTTTTCTAGTCAAATTGGTTGCAATAAGAAGTTAATTATGGGTAAATTAATTGTAACAAAGAAATTATGAGTTTACTAATTATGGGTAAAGTAGTTGCAACAAGAAAGTACAAGTTGACCCTAAAATTAAGAAAAAGGGTAAAACAGTTATGACCCTAAAATGAGGAAAAGGGGAAAAACAATTATGACCCTAAAATGAGGAAAAAGGTTAAAACAGTTATGACCCTAAAATTAAGAATAAGGGTAAAACAGTTATGACCCTAAAATTAGAAAAAAAAAAAGGTAAAACAGTTATGACCCTAAAATTAGGAAAAAGGGTAAAATTATTGTTACCTTAAAATTAGGAAAAAGGGTAAAATAGTTAAAGGGTAAAACAATTGTAACAAGAAATTAATAAGGGTAAAGTGGTTACAACAAGAAATTAATTAAGGGTAAAGTGGTTAAAAATAAGTTAAATGGAAGAGTATAAATACACATCAAGAGTCTCTCATTCTCACACACAAGTTCATTGAATATCTATCTAGTGAACACTTGATCTATTGGCGAATATGAGGTAGCAACGATGAGGTAAAGTAAAGGGGATGCTTGTTCCATGATGCAGCAAGGTATGATTATGTAGCAGGGTTGTCACAATTTATGAGGTATGTCATTGTGTAAGTTTTGAGGTTTATATATTGGTAATGTTATGGATCATATTGGTGGCATGGCTTGGTTATATTTTGGAGATTATGGTTTATAATGGATGCACATATTGAGAGTTTTGGTACTTATTTATACATGGTTTATGGCATATCTTATGGTACATGTGTGAAGCATGTTATATGGTACATGTTTGAGGCAGCAGTTGGTTGAGTTGTATTGTTGAAGATATTGGTACAAGCTCAGGCTGCATAACAGTGAGGGTTTGATACATGGTTGATGTGATAGTTCATTAAACTTGTTTCATGGATGGTATGGCACATGATTAAGGCATATCTTGGAGGCCCCTTTTGGTTTATGGTTGAATATGGTTGAGGTCCATGCTTTGGTGTTATGCTTGAGACATATCCTTGGTACATTGTATATGGATGTTATGGTTCATTGTTAGAGGCACATCTTTGTGATATTGGAATATACTTGAGGCATATAATTGGTATATGATCTTGGTTGATTATGATGCATTATTGAGGTTTTGGTTTATACATTTATGCATATGTTGGTACACAGTTGATGCACATGGTTGATGGTTTATGTACATGGTTGATGTACATGGTTGATGGTTGATGTACATGGTTGGTGTACATGGTTGATAGTTGAGGTACATGGTACAAGTGTTGGCACATGGTTGATGCACTTGTTATTGTACAGGTGTTGGTGCATGGTTGATGCACGCATTGTCGTACAGGCTGTGGTACACAGTTGATGCTTCGTAGGGTACAAGTTGATGTTTTGGTACATGCTTGGTTGAGGCATGTGTTGGTGATGTTGGACATATAGTTGAGATATGTCCTTGGTATATGATCCATGTGATAGGATATGGTTGACAGTGA
>ML792539.1:211771-225638 GCA_009831015.1 Picea engelmannii
GGATTTGCAGTAATGTGAGAAAAAAAGAAGAACAATTGAGTAAAGAACATGCCCAAGAGATTGTACTTTCAGGTATTGTAGTGAAAAATTAATCCACGGACAGAAAGAAAGAAGTTAGAGTTCAGAAATATCACGAGTCTACAGATGAAGAGGAATATTACTCTGCATCAGAGCGGGTATTTTTCTTAGATACCCATCTTGGAGACTCCCGGTGAATATGAATATTGAATAGGGGGGGTTATTGCAATAGCTACTACAAATTAGAGAACCATATTTCGAGTAGATTGAAGTATTTGCAGAGAAAGATAGAAAAAGTATAGAATGATAGATTGATCAGTTGAGAAGTATTATTCCCACACAAATATCATTTGGAAGTTACACAGGCAAAAGTTTATGATTATATTCCTCTAGGAAGAGATATCTTCAGTACAGGTTGTTCCAGAAATACACAGTTCGATTTGTAGATGGAGTAGATCAATGGACACATTTGATTCAGTTGCAGTTGTCAAGCCTTCATGATAGTACAATGATATATGGGTCAATATTGTGGACAATTGAGTAGCATAGTTATGGAAAACTTATGACATATGGACATAGATGGATTTATGATATCATTAGCAGGTACAGAAAACATGGGTAATATAAAATGCATAACAGTATATCATTGGAATCAGTTGAAATCATTTGGTCATAGAAAGGTAACCAGTGAAAGGCACAATAAAACATGGAAAGAGAAACCTTCAACAGAAGTTATATCATCAAAGGGACCTTGTTGAACAGTATGGTCATGACAAATCATTTGAAGTCAAGAAATTTTGAATGCTTTTTGTAATGGTCATGGCATATCATTACAAGACGAAGCACCAATGGACAATTAGTAAGCATTGGAAGAGAGGAAAGGAAACACTTATAGGTATCCCTACATTGATTTACATGACATCTTGCAGAGAAGTCAAGGGAAGATAAATAATCAGAGAAAGTGATCCAGAACGAAAGATTAGAAGCATGCAGATAGGGGGAGACATACCAACAGGGGGAGTTATTCTTTTCCTCATGATGTCAAAGGAAGAAAAGGAGAATTATTTTTCAGAGAAGGTATACTTTCAGGGGAAGTCACATAAGGAGAAAAACATATGAAGAGAAAGAACAAAGACATGGAAACAAAGATAGATAATAGATGCATGAAGACAAGGGGAGAATCCCCAAGGAGAGAGACCCTTTTCCATTGATTTCAAAGGGGGAGAGTGAGAAACATTTACGAGGAGAAATGGTCACAGGGGGAGCATGAGTGTTGGAGCACGAGTGTTTCCATCAATGTTTATATCACTGCCAAAGGGGGAATATTGTTAGACAATTGGTTTGGATAGTTTGTTGTCATTTATGTCAACCCTTGGAGAAGTTTGGAATCCCTAGATATGTGGTTGAGATTGATGGATAGTTATTTGTCATGGATGGAGTGGTTGATGTCCGCATATGTGTTGGGTGCATTTGATGGATTCTACATGTAGCCCCGAAGGTATGGTCATGGAACCCACAATTGATTGAGGAATAAAGACATAAAGGTCAATGTATTTTCAAGTAAGACTATCATATATGGATAGTATGTGTCATGTTGTTTCCGGTGATAGGTGGTACGTCACATGGCTCCTTAAGGTTGAGGAGATATTTCTTTGTAAATATTGGAGGACCCTCAAGAATAATCTAGAATCTCCTAACAAGAAGTCAATCATTCTAGAAGCCTCCAGAAAGTCTTCAAGAAGTTTGTTAGTCAAAGTGGTTGCAACAAGAAGTTAATTATGGGTAAAGTAGTTGCAACAAGAAAGTATAGGTTGATCCTAAAATTAAGAAAAAGGGTAAAACAATTATGACCCTAAAATAAGAAAAAAGGGTAAAACAATTATGACCCTAAAATTAGGAAAAAGGGTTTAAAACAGTTATGACCTTAAAACTAGAAAAAAAAAGAGGTAAAACAATCATGACCCTAAAATTAGGAAAAAGGGTAAAAAAATTATTACCCTAAAATTAGGAAAAAGGGTAAAATAGTTAAAGGGTAAAACAATTGTAACAAGAAATTAATTAAGGGTAAAGTGGTTGAAAAGCAGTTAAATGGAAGAGTATAAATACACATCAAGAGTCTCTCATTCTCACACACAAGTTCATTGAATATCTATCTAGTGTACATTTCATCTATTGGCGAATATGAGGTAGCAAGGATGAGGTAAAGTAAAGGGGATGTTTTTTCTAGGTTGCAGTAGGGTATGATTATGCAGCAGGGTTGTCACATGTTATGAGGTATGTCATTGTGTAAGTTTTGAGGGTTATATCTTGGTAATGTTATGGCTCATATTGGTGCAATGAATTGGTGATATTTTGGAGATTATGGTTTATGCTTGATGCACATCTTGAGAGTTTTGGTACTCATTTAGTACATGGTTTATGGCATATATTTTGGAACATGTGTGAATAATGTCATATGGAACATGTTTGAGGAAGTTTGGTTGAGTTGTATTGTTGAATATATCGGTACAAGTTGAGGCTGCATAACAATGAGGGTTCGATACATGGTTGATGTGATAGTTCATTAGACTTATTTCATGGATGGTATGGCACATGATTAAGGCATATCTTGGAGGCCCCTTTTTTTATGGTTGCATATGGTTAAGGTTTATGCTTTGGTGTTATGCTTGAGACATATCCTTGGTACATTGTATATGGTTGTTATGGTTCATTGTTAGAGGCACATATTTGTGATATTGGAATATACTTTAGGCATATACTTGATATATTACCTTGGTTGATTATGATGCATGCTTGAGGTTTTGTTTTATACATTGATGCATGTGTTGGTACACAGTTAATGGTTGATGTACATGGTTGATGATTGATATACATGGTTCATGTACACGGTTGATGGTTGATGTACATGGTTGATGTGCATAGTTGATGTACATGGTTGATGGTTGAGGTACATGGTACATGTGTTTGCGCATGGTTGATGCACTTGTTGTTGTAAAGGTGTTGGTGCATGGTTGATGCACATATTGTCGTACAGGTTGTGGTACATTGTTGATGCTTGGTAGGGTACATGTTGATGGTTTGGTACATGCTTGGTTGAGGCATGTGTTGGTGATGTTGGACATCTATTTGAGAGGTGTCCTTGGTATATGATCCATGTAAGAGGATATGGTTGAGTATCAATAACAATGACAGGTTGGATAGGTTGGTTAGTGATAATTTGATGTGACGGGTTGATAGTGACAGTGGTAGTGACAATGATAGTAATAGTGGCAGTGATTGTGGTAGTGACACTTGGTCTACACTTATATTTTAGGACGACAGGACGGGGCAAGGAAAGGGGGTTGTAGCCTCCTTCGGGTTGGTGCTAGAGGACACATGGAGTTGGAGATTCCTTCAGGTTGGATCCTGTAAATAGGGGGTTGTAGCCTCATTCTAGTTGCAGTTAGAGAATTGGGAAGTATGTTCTTCCAATGAATCTATTATTTGATATATAAGAAAGTGTTATGTGGTTTTCTCACATTTGGGTTTCCACGTAAATTATGGTGTACTGTATATTTGGTGTGATGTTGATGTGATGTTTCTTATGTTTATATGTTCATTTTACATTGATGATATATTGATTTATATATATATATATATATATATATATATATATATATATATATATATATATATATATATATATTGTGGTTAAAACTGGTAAAATTGGTCATATTGATTCACCCCCCTCCCCCTCTCAGTATTCCAACAAATTTTTATGCCATTTTCTATGTATCATTGGTTGGTCAGAAGTCACTAACATTGATTTCTCTCATAACCCACAATCATCTGATTCATCAAAAGGCCATGCATATTTGTGCATAGAAATATTCCTTTTTGGAGTGTAAATGCACTCCTAATTGTGAAAACATGTTAAGAATATTGTAATCATCAATTTACAACTTAAATATGAAATTATGGATGCTAAGCCAAATTTGAGCATGCATTTTTATATAGACAACTTTAACAATTTGGCACTTTGGTTATACACGGAAAATTTTATCCTTTATGCACAGCAAGTAGGTTTCTGTCTGAAAATTGCCAATATAAGGTTATACATGTGTGAAATCACAAATCACACCTTCTGGAAGATGAACCACTCAATTTGGGTGAAAATTGAGACTAGGACATGCATTTTACTCTGAAGCAATTTTGCCTTCAAATTTACATGAAATCCAAAATCTAGGTGCACAAAATAAGCCTCAAAAGTTCTTCAATTTCACTCTTAATGACATAGGTAAATTCACAATATGTCTAATTCCATATTAAATCTTATAAAACAACTTATGGAGCTACAGGTAATCTTGGGTGTGCATTTTAATTTGGTCACTTAGTAATCTAGGTGCACAAAAGAAGCCTCACCTTAGTAATCAAGTTCTTCAAGGTAGGTGATTTAGGCATAACCCCCCCTTAGACCCCCTCACCTTTCCCCTCTTGTTCTATCATAGCCCCTATAGGCGCTCAAGCTCAACTAATTTTGGTCTTGTTATTTATTAACTACAAAACAAAAGGATGTAAAATATTCGCAACACCATGATATGGTCTCAATGTAGCAAAGTTATAAAGCATCCATGCAAAGTATTTAGACATTTAATTACAAATAAGTCCAAAAGTAAAATTTGTGATATTGCATACCCTCCCCCTTGTAATAACACCATCCTCAATGTTCTTTATTGCAACAATATTTATTGTGAAAACAAAGATGGATATGCCTCTATCATGGAATCCTCCATCTGTCAAGTGGCCTCATTTGGCCCAAAGTGATTCCATTGCACTTTTACTTGAGTGATGGATCAATTCTGGAGCATTCTGAATTTCCTATATAGTATGCACAAGGAATCTAGCTGGAACTCTCCCTATGGTTCCACCTGGATAACATTCCAATCAATGACATGATTATAATCATGTACATATTTTTTAAGCAAATATACATAAAAAAAAACATTATGTATTTTAATATTTGCAGGAAAAGAAAGTTTATAAGCTATTGGTTCCATCCTTTCCAAAATTTCAAATGGTCCACAATATCTAGTTGCATTTTTTGCATAAGCCACAAGCTTCAGTTAACTCTTGTGTTGTTTCACTTTAATATACACATGCTCGCCAACTTTGAATTCTTTGAGTGTCTGATTAATGTTTGTGTAACTCTTCTTCCTATCTTGGGCTATCTTCGAGTTTTATTTAATCTTGATAACTTCTTTCTCCATGTATTTCAACATTTTCGGTCCAAGTGTGACTCTATTCACTAGATTGTCCCATCTTCTGGGTGTATTACACCTTCTACCATATAGTGCCTCAAAAGGACTCATCTTTAAAGATTCTTGGTAACCATTATTATAGGAAAACTCGACCAAATCAAGTACTCCTCCCATTTACTTGGTCTATTCATGATGTACATGTGAAGCATGTCTTCTAGTGTTTGTTTTTTTCTTTATGTCTACCCATCTAGCTGCGGATGATAAGTGATGTTGAATTTTAACTGTGTACCAAAGCCTTCAAATAATCCTTTCCAAAATCTTGATGTAAACTTTAAATCTCTGTTAGATATTATGTTGGTAGTTATTCCATGCAGTATGAAGATTTATTTCATGAAAATATCTACAACATTGACTACTTTGAATGTGGAATTTATAGGAATGAAGTGAATAACCTTTCTCAATTTGTTCACTAAAACCATGATGGCATCATGTTTTTTCATTGTCTTTGGAAATCCTGTGATAAATTCCATGCTAATCACTTCCCACTTGGATGTCTATGTTCTACTTTTACCTGTTGATATTCCAAGAATCTTGCAATATAGTTAGCAATTTCATTTTTCATTCTAGGACAAAAGTATTATTTTCTTACTGTAGAAATAATTTTATGATAACCTGAATGTCCTGAATAAGGCTTCTTGTGCATTTCATCCAAGATAAGTATATTTAACTCCTCTGCATCAGGAATTTACAATCTATCCTTATATATCATCATTCATTACTTACTTATCTAATAACCATCAAATTTTTGGTTTGGTGGCTCTTATTATAGGCCTTCCTTTACTTGGAAAAATTATTCATCCTTACCTAAGGCTTCTTTATCCTAGACTTTAGATCATTTTCGCAAGTACTGATAGCTTCCAAGTGTATAGCCTGCATACTTTTGATAAGTTCATATGATACTTTGTTCTCTTTACCCTTTATGTGTCTGATTTAAATTATACTTGCTAATGAATTCTAACCATGTTTCTTTTTTAGCATTCAAGTGAGGTTGATCAAAAAGTTACTTTAATCCACTATGGTATGATTTTCTATCATTAAAGTGAGGATTATCGAAAAGATACTTTAATCCACTGTGATCTATCAACAAAACAAATTTTCTACCCATCAAGTAGTGTCGCCACATATTCAATGCATGTATTATGGTTGCAAGTTACAGGTCATGGTAAACATAGTTCCTTTCATTCTCCTTTAGTTTCCTGGATTCATAACTTACCACGTGATTATATTGCATAAGAAATCCACCCAACCCTTATTTACATGAATTTGTACACATTGTGAAGTCTTTGATTGGGTCAACAATATTTAGTACCAATGCACTAGTTAGAAGATGCTTCAACTTTTGAAATATTTCTTCACATTTAGTAGACCACACAAACTTTGCTCCTTTCTTTTGCAAATATGTTATGGGATGGCTAAGTTTTGAAAACCCCTCTATGAATCTTTTGTAGTATCCTGCCAGTCCCATAAATGACCTTATATCAGTCACATTATTTGGAGTGGGCTATTTCATAATGGCCTTGCTCTTTTCTTGATCAACTGATATTCCCTGTTTTGATATGACATGTCCCAAATATTGTATCTTCCTCTGATAGAAATCACATTTACTCAACTTGGAATACAATTGATGTTCTCTTAGTATATGGAACACCAATTGGAGATGCTCCTCATGTTCTTCTTATGATTTAGAGTAGCTAAGAATGTCATTGATAAATACCAATACAAACATATCCAGATATTTGTTGAAAACACTATTCATGAGACAGATGAATGTAATCGTCACATTGGTAAGCCAAAATTGTACCATTGTGAACTCATAATGGTTGTACCTTGCTATGAAATCTATCTTATGAATATCCTCATCTTTTCTTTTGACTTAACGATACCTTGATCTCGAGTCAATCTTATAAAACACCTTTTCTCCTTGTACATGATCGAACAGATCATCAATTTGGGGAAATTTTACTTGTGTTTCATTGTCACTTTGTTCAATTGCCTAGAGTCTATACATAGTCGAAGATTACCATCTTTTTTTTCACAAACAATACAATTTATCCCCAAGGAGACACACTTGGTCTGATATATCCTTTGTCTAACAAATCCCATATTTGTATCTTCAATTCCATCAGTTCATGTGTACTCATTCTATACGGAGCTCTTGATATAGGTGCATAACCAGGCATGAGATCAATTGAGAAATCAATATCTCTTTTAGGAGGTAGACCTGGTATCTCTTTTTGAAAGACATCCTTAAATTCCTGAAGTATTGGATAATATTCAATCTTTGACTCTTTTGTTTTTTTTTACTCTAATACATGAGCTACATATAACTGGAAACCTTTTTTGGTACTCCTTTTTAACTATAAGGCTGAAATCTATCTGATAGAAATGTTTCTTGAAGTTCCTTTCACTAAACTTGGATTCCCTTCATCATCTATGCATTCAAAGGTATTATTGTAGCAGTCCAACTTTACTTTATGTTTTTTCATCCATTCCATGCCAATTAAGGCATCATATGAATCCAAATGTAAAATATTCAAATTCACCCTTGTGAGCAGTCCGTTCATTTATACTCAACAATCTTCTATTAATTCACTAACCTTCCTTTTTACTCCTGTATCCAAATGAACTAACCAATATTTCTTATGTTTGTTTTTATGAAGGATACATGTATCAACAATATTAGGTGCAATGTAGCTATGATTAAATACAGGATCAATTAGAATAAAAGTATATTTCTTATCAATCTTACCATCAATTTCCACCACTAATGTTCGGTGGTTTGCATGATGGTCCTCTAATTAAACAATTATTTTTGGAATAGTATTTGCTACATCATTCACTATGTAGCTTCTTGTATAGTGTAGGTAGTCTTCATAGTTTCTTTCCTATGAGTACATTCCATGAGCAGATGCTCTTCTCCATGTCCCCAACACTTGAGATGTCCTTTCCAAGGCTCCAAAGGATTTCTTGCTATTGACTCTGCTGGTTTGTTTCCACTCTGAGATGGAAAATTTTGTTTAAAGATGCTTTTTGTTGGATGATTTGGTTTAAAACGTTTGGATTGATTCTTAAACTATAAAGGCTTAAATCCTTTCTTCCTCTCCTTAAAATTTTTTTTTTTCTTTTCCTTCCACTCTTGTTGAATTTTGGTTTGTTCTTGATTTTCTCATAACAATACTTACCCTTTCTTATTGTATCATCAAGAGTATTAGGCTCATCAAATTCAATAGTGTCTCAGTATGATTGAGGAAATCCACCAAGGAAATATTGAATCTTCATTTTTTCATCTTTGATATATGGAATATACCTTAGCAATTCCAGGAATTTGCTTGTATAGTCATCCATAGTTAATTGAACAAATTTTATTTCATGATATTCCTTTATTTTTCCATCTTAATACCTCTCTAATAAACACTTCTGATGGAAGTACTATTTAAATAGTTTCCAAGTGGTTTTATTATCATTGAGCTTATTTACATTATTGAGATCCCCCCACCCGATAGTTGCTCTTTCATTCAAGTTGTAAATAGCCACTCTAGATTTCATGTTTCTAGAGTTATCATGCACCTAAAAATACTTTCTCATACCAAGAATGCATGCCTCAGATTCCTCACCAAACTTCACCTCACCATTAAAGGTAGGTGGTTTTATTTTCCGAAACTCTCCCTGTAAGTAGTCTTTCGAAATTTTCTTCTTCTTCTTGTGCCTAGAAGAAGGTTTGGTCCCATTACTAAAGGATTCATCAGAAGTATCTATATTCTGACTTGAAGAATCTATTTTTATATTAGTATCATCACTGGAGGTCTGATTTTTTTTTCTTAGTGACCTCTTCCTCAAAGGAATTTTACCCGTGGTACTTGATATCTGACCCTGTTGCATGTTTTTCTAAATTTTAGTCAAGATTTACAATAGAATGACATTTGGTTCCCTCTATTCTTCTTGGGTTTTGATAAGTTTATCATTATTTGCTTTCAGACTTCTCATAGTCTCTACCATGTCTGGAGGAGTCTCTCTCCTCTCATGAGTTTCGGTGTTTGGAATGGGTGGTGTATATTCCATGATGCGTGTACTTTGTTCTTTTTCTTTCTCTATGAAAAAAAAGACATGTTAGATAACAAAGACAAAATGTTATTTTTTCAGATATCTTAAAAACATTTCAAATTTTGAGCCCATATAGCCTCAAGTGTTGTAACCTAGCTCTGATACCATATGAAAAATACTCATATTAACAATATAAATAAAATACATCTTAAACCATATATATATCCACAATTATCACTAATGTGTGTGTGTAACCAAACTATGCCTGTTTTATTTTTCAATAAATAAAACAATCTAGGATGTTATATGTATAACCAAAGTTCACATGATGGAATTAATAAAACGTGAGTTATAAAAATTTAGTTGCATAAGCATTTTCCTTCTAAGAAAGAACAATATGCCTTTCAAAACTCTGGCATGCAAATGTGACTTACTTTCAGTGGAGAGTTATATATCAACCAAATTTGTTTCATATGTAGACAATATTTGACAGAACTCAAAGAAAAAAAAAATTAATTGAAGGAGTGTAGAGCCTCTCTAGAAAGCATGGATTGAAATAAATTAATTGAAGGAGCATATAGCCTCTCTAGAAAGCATGGATTGAAATATTTCAGTAAACAAAACAAAGAATATATGGTAGCCCCTATATGGAAGTAGAGGAGAGATAGGACCTAATATCCAAGATAGAATAAAGGATAGAAATACCAAATAAAGTTACAAAAATTCAACACCTTTGCAACAAGAAATCAAATCTATTCTTTGGTTATGATGGAAATACTTTCACATTTCAACATAAACATAACTACGAGAAGATATTTATAGATTCTAAATTATTTCATGTAAAATATGAGTGGTTTATCTTATGATACGAGTGATAACAAGGATATCAATCCTTCCTCATACATAGCATCAATACTAGCAAAGTTTACAATATACATGGTTTTTTATTCTATGAAAGACTGACCTCGTGGATAACACATGTTACATTAATTCAATCCCCCTTTCTAAAATTTGGTATTGTTGGTATTAACTAGAAATAATGTTGGTGTTTCAAAAAAAGGGTTGTATGTTCAATAGTCATATGGATTGAAGTTGGGTACTCTTTAAAATTTACTTCATTAGATTTAATAACTAAAAGTAAAACTTGTTCTGGATGTAAGATCCAATTTACATTAATGAGCATATACAAACTAAATAGTGGATAGATAGACAATGAGTAAACTTATCATCCCAATATGTCAAACAGCTATGACTTTATTATCAAGTGCTCATGTACCACACTTTTGGATGTGAAAAGGTAACTAGAATTTGAATGTATAACATCCATATTGTTAGTTTATAAAGAGAAAATTAGTGAAAAAAGAGAAAGGTAAAAATCATCTGTATATAACACTATTGGATTCACATTTGAACATTATTATTTTGATACCCTAAATTTATTATTATATGTTACAACTTTCCATTGGTTAGTCGTCACTAATGAGGATGATCCAGGTGGATATTGGTGGCCACCCACCTATTTCAACTGGATTCTCTTGACAGTTTGTAGTTCAACACATTCTTTTGTAATTCTTTGTAATTGTGGGTTATACACTTTTGTGGTTGTCGGAATCCCTACACAGCTTCCAAGTGGAGATTGGTGATCCCCCACCTAATCCAACTGGCTTATTTTGGATGTTTTCATATCAGTACATATTTTTCTACTTCCAGGGCCGTTTTGGGGCCCTAAACAATGTTTTTTTTGGATTGACACAGTCAAAATATAGATGTAGTTATAGTTTGATGGAATAATGTGTATTTCTCAAAAATACCTTTCCAACGTACTATCACACGCCTAAAACAAAGATCGTATGCAAAAGTTACAACCCCGGGAAGTTGAGGTACCAACTTACCCATCGGGGCCCACATAACTTTTGGTGTTTCATATCCTAGGGTTAGGTTTTTGGATGTCTAGGGTTTTGGAATTTATGAGTAATATTAAAAAGATCTCTGGAGCCTCATTTTAATCATTCTTCTCATAGATAGCTACCATCATTCGAGCAAGTTATTTTCAATTCTGCAACTTACAGTTTCAGCGTATTTTATTTATTCAATAGAAGTTATTGTTCACTGGATATCTATTATTATTCTCCATATATTTGTGTTATTATATTCAATATGTTATTCATTTTGTTGCACTCATAAATCTAGATCAGTGGTATCAGAGCGGTCTGCTCTTCATTTATTTTTCTTCGTGCATGTCCCCAACAAGATCTAGGTACAAGAAGTTGGGACTCGAACCAATCAAGCCTTTGCAAGATTGGTTGTGCCGAGCCTGACAACAACCCGTGGGGGATGAAAAGAAAGATGATGGAGAAGGAGATCATTTAAAATGTTGCTCGAGAAATCCCTTTCATGAAAAAGGAATGAAATGATGGACAAATTTGCACATATTCTTCGGCGGATTCCCATAGGAGATGCATCTTCATCAAGCGTCCATGCAACCCCCTTCAAGGTACAAGTAAATTTTGATATTCCATTATTTGAAGGATTGATAGATGCGAATGATGTAGATAAGTGGATGAATCTTCTCAAAGGTTATTTTTCGGTCCACAATTTTTTCAATAAGGAAAATATTACTTTTGCACTCCTCAAGGTCGTCCCCCATGTTAAGGACTGGTGGGATACTTACTCTTAGCAAAGGGCCATAGAGGAATATGCAATATTTGGGGTCTCCCATACATGGGATTCCTTCATGAATGTCATTAAAGAAAATTACTACCCTGTTAGAAGCTACGAGGACCAATACACAAGATGGACCACCCTGTGTCGGGAAAGGGACCAGACAGTACCGGATTTCACCAATATATTCCATACCCTGCGCACCAAATTGGGTATCAAATACTCTGAATAAAATCTGGTGCTCAAAGATTGTGGTTGTATGCATAGATACGTTCAAATAGAAATGGATTTTCTGGACATCACATCATTGGGTACGGCTTACAGATATGTTGTCAAGATCGAGCAAAAATTTAAGAAGAACAGGCGATATTTTGGATCTACAAACTCCTCACAGCTGAAGCGGGGAAAAGGCGACCCCAACCCACAAAACAAGGGACAGAGAAAAGATGGCCACTCTTAGGATAACCAATCCAAGCTGCAACACAAGAAGTGTAAGGAGACGTTGAAGAAGGACAGGTGAAAGTGGTGTGAATACCATAAAATCCCTTGGCACAACACCAAAGAATGTCTCTCCAAGAAGTCACTGGTGGTCGAGATGAAATCTTCTGAGTCAGAGGTAGATTATGACTCCGAATAAAATCCAGAAGGAGGGAAGTGGATTATCGATGTTGAACACAACACCATTTTCACTACTACCAAAGTCCAGCCAAGCGAACCAGAAGAACCAGAGGAAGGGGAACACCTCTTTCACTCATAGATGTGGGTAAATGATCCAGGTGGATATCGGTGGCCACCCACCTTCTCCAACTGGCCCAAAACATGTTTCTGGCAATTTTGGTAATTTACTATTTTTAGCAGTTTTTAACTTTCGCGGCCATTTTGAGGCCCTAAACGATGTTTTTTGAGAAAACGGGGAGAAACATGGATCGTAGATCGATGTTTCTCACCCAAAAGTTATATTTCTCGGATAGATCTTTCCAACGAGCTATCAAGCACCCCAAACGGAGATCATATGCAAAAGTTACGCCCCTGGGAAGTTGACGTATCAACCACCCCCATCGGGGCCCACAAACCTTTTGGCTCTTCATCTTCCGGGGTTAGGGTTTTGGATTTTAATTATGTTAAAAGGGCCCCTAGAGCCTCATTTTAATAATCATCTTCTTGCGAATGCGAGTAGCCGTCACATCTCTTCTCAGAGATAAGCTACCACCATTCTAGCGAGTCTTTCACTCTGTACTTTTACAGTCTCTGTACATTTATTTCATTAATATAAATCGTGTATTACTGTATATCTGTGACTCTTGTTATATTTCCACTATATCTATGTTATATTGTTGTCTCTCTTACAATATCTCTGAATATTTCTGTGTTACATCTCCACTCTCATTTCATGCCGAAAATAATCCGGATCAGTGGTATCAGAGCAGGCTGCTCTTGATCGTTTATCAGTGCATGTCCCCGATGAGGTCCGAGTATAGAAAGTTGGGTCTCAAGCTTGTCTCTCATGAGGAAAATCGCTCTCGCACACCCAAGAAACCCTCAATGGCAGAAGAAAATAAAAACGATGGAGCAGACGATCCTATCAGTCTATTTCTTGAGCAAGCTCTCACGTGACAGAGGGACGAAATGATGGAGAATTTTTCCCACATCCTTCAACACCTGTCGATAGCATCAGGCGCATCTTCATCAAGCAGTCACTTTGGAGGCACCTCGCCTTTCAAGGTACAGGTTAATTTTGATATTCCTGTATTTGAAGGACAAATAGATGCAGATGCCCTAGATAAATGGTTAAATCTGCTAGAAGGTTATTTCTCTGTTCATAATTTTTCAGACAAGGAAAAGATCACCTT
>ML792539.1:227465-241778 GCA_009831015.1 Picea engelmannii
AAACCTTCCAGCCAAAGGTTCGTGATAGCCTTCAACAAGCTAAGCAACGCCACATCTCCAGCAAGGCAAGCAGATCACCAAGATTCAGATTCAACAATCGCTTTCCCCTCTACCCCGAGAACTCAACGCAATGGATACCATTGCTTCCTAAGGAGGGAGGATTGATCCAGGTGGATATTGGTGGCCACCCACCTTCTCCAACTGGCCCAAAACATGTTTCTAGCAATTTTAGTAATTTACTATTTTTAGCAGTTTTTAACTTCCGGGGCCATTTTGAGGCCCTAAACGATGTTTTTTGAGAAAATGGGACAAAAGTTATATTTCTCGGATATATCTTTCCAACGAGCTATCAAGCGCCCCAAACGGAGATCGTATGCAAAAGTTACGCCCCTGGGAAGTTGACGTATCAACTACCCCCATCGGGGCCCACAAACCTTTTGGCTTTTCATCTTCCGGGGTTAGGGTTTTGGATTTTACTTATGTTAAAAGGGCCCCTAGAGCCTCATTGTAATAATCATCTTCTTGCGAATGCGAGTGGCCATCACATCTCTTCTCAGAGATAAGCTACCACCATTCTAGCGAGTCTTTCACTCTGTACTTTTACAGTCTCTGTACATTTATTTCATTAATAGAAATCGTGTATTATTGTATATCTATGACTCTTGTTATATTTCCGCTATATCTCTGTTATATTGTTGTCTCTCTTACAATATCTCTGAATATTTCTGTGTTACATATCCACTCTCATTTTGTGCCGAAAATAATCTGGATCGGTAAAGGGGGCTCTGATTCATTTCATTGTCAATAGCGGTAGTCAGAAGAACCTAATTTCAACAGAGGTCATCAAGTGGTTGGACCTACCGATGACACCGCATCCACAACCCTAGACCATCGTCTCGCTTCACCAAGGAAGAGATCTATGTGTCATCCAACAGTGTCGTCTTCCCTACGGCATCAAGCCCTTCAAAGATGAGGTATTGTGTGATATTGCTTCCCTTGAAGTTTGTGATGTTCTTTTAGGACAACCATATTTGTCTAGACCCTACAGTGTTATTATTACTTTGGGTATACAATTTTATAGGATACCAGAGGTAGCGCCACCTACCGCTATTTATTTAATCTCTACTAAGCAATGCAGTAGGGTTATTTTACAGACTGGGAATTTCATCTTCTTTGTGATTCATGCTCACAATAAGTATAAGGTCTCTGCCACATCTATTACCTCTACACAGAGCCTCTCTTTGTAGCAGAAGTAAGTGGAAAGAATCATGGAAGAGTAAAGAGACATCTTCTCCTCACCCACCGAGGTACTGAGGCATTGTCAATTCAAGCATCCAATTGATCTAACTCTCAGTGCACCTCTACCTAATGGACCAGTTTATCATCACTCGCTAATGGAAAATGATGAAATCAAGCATCAAATTCGAGAGTTGCTTCAAAATGAGCACATCATACCCAGCTCCTCTCCTTACAGAAGCCCGATTGTACTGGTGCAGAAGAAATATGGGACCTGGCGGCTCTACATTGATTAAATAGCATTAAACAAAATCACAGTCAAGAACTGGTACCCAACTCCCTGAATTGATGACCTTCTTGACCAACTCAAGGGGGCCAATTTATTCAACAATATTGACCAAAATTTTGGCTACCACCAGGTTCCCATCAAACCGACTAATGTATGAAAGACAACTTTCAAATCTAAAGAAGGTCTCTTCGAATGGTTGGTCATGCCCTTTGGCCTAACAAATGGACCAACAACATTCATGACATTGATGGATGATGTATTGAGACCCTTCACCAACTCTTTTGTGGTGGTATATATGTATGACATCCTCATCTTCAACATAACTTGGGAGGAGCACATGCAGCATATTCAACACATTTTGAGCACTTTGCAGTAGCACAAGATATATGCCAACTTGGAAAAATGATCCTTTGGAATGAACATGGTCCAATACTTGGGCTACATTGTTGATGAACATGGTCCAAGTCATCCATGGTTGGTCAGTCCCAACCACACTAACTGAGCTGAGCTTCGGAGCTTCTTGGGACTTGCAAACTTCTACTGCTGGTTCATGTTGGGATTCTCCTATATTGCATGGGCCCTCAACCAAGTGACCAAGGGTGATGGCAAGGAAAATTTCATGTGGGGTAAGGAACAACAACGAGCTTTTGATGAACTGAAGCATCGCTTTTGCTTAGTTCCATTACTCTCCTTACCTGATCTACAACAACCATTCGATATTGAGATTGATGCATCTGACTATGATGTAGGTGCAGTTCTCACTCAACAGGGTCATCCAGTAGCATACCATAGTGATACACTCTTAGATATTGTCCGTAAATACCCCACCTATGACAAGAAAATGTATTCCATTGTACAAGATTGCTGTCAATGGAAACATTACATTCTAGTAAAGGAGACAATCATCCACATTGATCACAAGCCTCTGCAGTTCATATAAACACAAGGGAAGTTGCAAAATGACCACCATCAGAAGTGGTCCACATACCTGCAGTAGTTCCATCTCAACATCAAGTATAAGACAAGGAGCACAAATCATGTTGCTGACTGCCTCAATTGACCTCATGTGGTTGCACTCACCACCGTGCTTCATTCCTGTGGGCATGAGGAATTTGAGTGGCCCCAACTTTATCAGCAAGATCTTGACTTCGCCACCACCTATTATCTCTTGGGTACATGTGCGAATGTCACCAATTTTCACATTCAGGATGAATTGTTATGCCATCTGGGCCACCTCTGTGTTCCTGCAAGAGAGCATGCAAATCTTATTTGGGAGGCTCACTACAGTCGGATGGAAGGACATTTTGGCATGGAGAAAATTGTGGTCATTCTACAAAAACATTTTTATTGGCTAAAACTTCAACAAGACGTCAGCAATTATATCAGATCTTGGACTTCTTGTGTCATTTCCAAGCTAGTCATCAAGAATCAAGGCTTATACACCCCTCTTCCTACTCTCGAGAGGCCTTGGGAATCCATATCGATGAATTACATGTCTGGCCTTATGTCCACTAAGAAAGGAAATGATTGCATATTTGTGGTCGTTGATCAGTTTTCAAAGATGGTCATTCTCACAGCCTGCAAGAAGAGCATCACAGCGGCAGATATTTTGAAGTTGTTCTTTGAACGAGCATGGGTCCATTTTGGGATACCACATACCATTATCTCTGGTCGGGACAGCAGGGTCCTCAAGACATTTTGGTCGAGTCTCTAGTCACTATTGGACACCAAGCTCACTAAATCCACTACTTTCCACCCCCAAACCAATGGCCAGACAGAGGTCGTCAATTAGATTATTCTGCACATCTTGCACATGTACAACTCTAAGAATCTGTGTACATGGGATGAGAGTCTTCCCTATGTTCAAAAAAACTACAATAGGGATCTCCATAGCTCCACTGACTATATCCCATTTCACATGGAGCTGGGATTCCAACCCTTGGGTCCCATTGATGTTGCACTACCTATTGCAACCACAAAGGAAGAATCTTCCCATGTTCATTTTGAGGCTAACAAAGCCACCAAATCATTGATCAGATTCAGCACATCCGCCAACAGGTCCATGAGATTTTGCAGAAATCCAATGCTAAGTACAAGAAAATCAATGATCAACATAGGGTACCACACCAATTTCAGGTGGGAGACAAGGTTTGGTTACATTTTCAGAAAGAGCTCCTTATAGGTCCCCATCGGAATCTTTGCCCACTTCGCTATGGGCCTTACAATATCACCAAGGCTATGGGTAGCAATGATTTTGAGCTCAACACTCCACCCTTCCTTGGCTTGCACCCAGTGTTCAATGTGGACCTCCTTCGACCATATTTTCCACCATTATTGGACACATCAGAGATCATAGAACAATTAAAACCGATAGAGGTCAACCCTGACTGCATGGAACAAGCACCCATTGATCATATAGTGGACACATAGGTCAAGGGCACTCGCCAGCAGAGGCTCCGACTTTATCAGGTTGTCAAGGTAGAGAAACTCCTACACCAAGGCAAGTGGCTCACCTAGGGCCAAATTCAACAGAAGTTTCCTCACCTGATGGGGGAACTCAATGCAATGGAGACCATTTCTTCATAACGGTGTAGTACTAATCCAGGTGGATATTGGTGGCCACCCACCTATTCCAACTGGCTCCTCTTGGCAGTTTGTAGTTCAGCACGTTCTTCTGTAATTCTTTGTAATTTTGGGTTCTACACTTTCGGGGTTGTCTAAATCCCTACACCACTTCCATATGGAGATTGGTGGTCGCCCAGCTAATCCAACTAGCTTATTTTGGATTTTTTCATGTCAGTACATCTTTATGTACTTCCATGGCCATTTTGGGGCCCTAAACAATTTTTTTTTTGGCTTTCCACAGTCAAACTATAGACAAAGTCAGATTATGACAGCATAATGTGTATTTCTCAAAAATACGTTTCCAACGGGCTATCACGGGCCTAAAACGGAGGTGGTATGCAAAAGTTACGACCCCGAGAAGTTGAGGTACCAACTTACCCATTGGGGCCCACATAACTTTTGGCGTTTCATTTCCTAGGGTTAGGTTTTTTGGATCTCTAGGGTTTTGGAATTGATGAGTAATGTTAAAAAGGCCTTTGGAGATTCATTGTAATCATTCTTCTCAGATGGATGCACAACGTAGCAGCCACATCTCTTCTCAAAGATAGCTACCACCATTCGATCAAGTTGTTTTCAGTTTTGTAGTTTATAGTTTCATCCTATTTTATTTATTCAATAGAAGTTATTTTTCACTGGATATATGTTATTGTTCTCCATATCTCTATGTTATTGTATTCAGTATGTTATTCATTTCCTTCCGCTCATAAATATGGATCAGAGGATCGATATATTTTATTGTTCCCACTTGACATCTTGGTAAATGACAACCATATGCATATTTAGCAACCTCTTTAGCCATGTTTGGTAATCAACAATGCTCCTCCAAAAGTTGGATATTATGGTTATCCCTAATGGAACCCTTAAGAATACAAAATTGCTTCCCACAAAATAAATCTTTTTCATGGGCCATATAATCAAAGGTAGGTATTTATTTTCTTCAAACAAATGTTATCCTCTTGTGCCATATAGTCTAAGTAGGTTTTTTTTTCCTTCAAACAATCATCAAATCTTGGATCATTCTAAAAAACATTAAACTTTCCTACCTTGTGCTTGATTAAAAAAAAAATGAGGTTTCACAAGAAAATTAGTTGTTTCACACAATCCAAAGATAACTTGCCTTTTTTTGCATGTTTTTATATACTTTAGATATTGATGATCTACATGCACAATTTTCACTCACTAGGCATCAGATAATGCCTCCAATGATGTAAATATTATATAATTGTATAAGTGAAATATACCTTTGTTTCTATGTTAAATTTCTAATTATGATAAGCTACCACACACCTTGCTTGACTTAGTATCACCCTAAGAGACAAGCCCGAGATATCACAGTCAACCTCTTTGTGAAAAATATGGAAGGGACAAAACTAAATATTCAAGTATACATCTCTTGAGAGTTTGGAAATTGTCATTTTCCGCCTTTGTTTATATAAACACATTATTTGTTATCATCAAATGCGTGGAAAGTGATGCAATTTTGCTAAGGTTTCAGTGAAATTTCTATAAAATTTCACAAATACAAGGAATCATTGTTCTACCACAACATTGTATGGGGTTTATCACTCCATAATTATCTTTCCTATACTTCGATCTTTTTCTAACCCATTTTATGATATCTCATGCCTACATAATGTTGACTTGTGTTGAGAAAAATATACTCTCCTCCAAATTCATGAACAATTGTTGCTATTGCACTTTCTCCAATAAAACTTGGAAATGAATAAATGATACTCCTAAGTTCTTATATAAACTAGAATAGCATCCAAACAAATAACAATAAAATTACCAATTAGTGGGCACAAAACATTAGTTGTATAGAGGTACTAAGAGCATGGGCGAGACCTAATGACATCAACTTGCATTACTACTTAACAAAGGCTACTGAAATTGATTAGTGTGGTATTTAAATTACAAGATCGTGTACTCACAGTAACATGAATGCCACACATTCTATAACCATCATCGTTGAATGGAACATCTGACTCAATTTAAAACAATGGTATAATAACATAACAACACCCAAGTCTCGTACAACAATGCCTAGATACAAAAAATGGCTATAATACAATATTCTATAGGAAATATCTATGTTGATCATTTAAATTCCAATATCTTAGTCTTATACACATAGCAGAGATAAATTTTGATAGAAATAAACCCAACATTAAACTAGAATAGAGCTTAAAATCTAGATGCACAGAAAGAGGTAACTTATATGTTCCAATTGCAAACCAACAACCAGCTGAGGGAGTTGTTTCCACCCACCGTAGTCAAATCCACAATGGAATCCAACCCCTATCTGGGCTATGATACCACCAGGGAAAAGCAAGGATAGTTAACTCTAAAATTTGGACTCTAATCAATGTTTTCCTCTGTGTATTTCCTGATGACAAAATATTCCTATGGCACCCACATACCTACCCCACACAACAACAAGAGAATTTTCTTCTCTGTTATTTATCACCTCAATAATTTCTCACTCTTGTGTTATTCAATGTGTGCATAGAAGGTCCAAACTATGTCTCAAGTTTCAACATAGTTTTCCATGTTTTCTTGGCTTTTTCTCAAGGCTACAAGCTTCCATTCATGGTTGATTGGTCTATGATGGGTTTGGCTCTCCTCCTCCAGTGTTTAACCTCCCAAAAAACTTCTCTATGACTTTTTCTCAGAGCCCTCTTCGCCCCATTTGAAATTTTCCTCATGCATAATCGATAGAGAGTTCAAACTCAATTTCTCCTCCTAGTTCCAAGAATGTAGGGGAGACAATTTGCTAAATTTTAGGAGTTGTGGCTTAAATTCAGGATTTGGTTTCCTCCACTCCTCTTAACTCATTTATTCTTTGAATTTCAAAATCGAAAATGGGTGAGGGTTCAAGATAACATAAGGTAGGTGATTTAGGAATAAACCCCACTTAGACCCCCTCACCTTTCTCCACTTGTGGTATCATAGCCCCTATAGGTGTTGAAGCTCAACTGATTTTGGTCTTCTTCTTTATTAACTGCAAAAAAAAAAATGTACAATATTTACAGGACTATGATATGGTTTCAACGTAGCAAAGTTATAAATCATTCATGCAAAGTATTTAAGCATTTAATTACAAATAATTTCAAGAGTAAAATTTGGGATATTACAATATCAAACTAATATAACTTGTAATATAATTTCTTATAGGTAGATTTATACATTATTATAAATATGCATTAAAGATCCCTTAAAGATTGTAGATAAACACTAGATATCACAACAAGCATCACATATAAGACAAGTATGAGTAAAAAAATATTGATCTTCCATTGATTTATCATAATAGTAGGGTCTTTACATGAGAGACTTCACAATTACAGTCTCAATTACAAAATTTTCCAAAGTGTAATACAAATTCTAAACCTTTCTTCTCTCCAAATAATCCTCCTAAGGTATCTCTAACAAGCCTCTCATTTCCTATCTCTCTACTTACAACCTTGTATATCATTTTCCCCATGGGGACCACCTCGACCCATAGATTGGTTCCAAAATTCCATCATAACTAAATTTACATGTATTCACAGGTCCTCGAGTTAGTTGTTATAGCTCTGAGACGATACTCCACCTTATTGCAGGCAAACTTTACTTAAGGAAAACTCCACCTTATTGTAGCCAGTCAATTGTCGCAATAGATACTCATAAGTGTGTTTTATCTAGTCACTAGCTTCATACTATGGTGTGGTACTAAAGCATCTTATGATGCTAACGAGTTCCAAAATTGGTGGTGCACCGAAGGGTCGGATGGAAGATACATGGTGTAGTATGGATATGGAGGGCGCACAACTATGCAGGAAGAGAGTAGTGGAAGTGATGGTTAATGGTTGATGATGTGTTACAGACTAGCTTGAGGTACAAGATTATGGTGGGGATGGGTAGGATTAATACAACTAGGTATATTTTCACCATGAGTTATGGTCTTGTAGGGAGGAAACTATTGTCATATCCCATACCTGGGTCAAACACCTTCAACACCCATTTGGCCTGACCAATATGGACATGTTCCTTCTCGTGAACTACTTTTCCTCCTATCTCCTTGTACTATCATGGTCGCTCATCAGTGTTGGCATCATCGATTCCTCCCCACAAGATGTGCTCTTTTTCCTTTGGTTGTCCCATTGTTGTTGGAGACTCCCTCTCCCTCTATCTTGGGGCCTCTTGGACTGTCATTGATGCAATATGGTTCCTCTTTATTGGTGGCACCATTGGTATACATGTGTAGTATTGTGACCTGATATGATATGCCCACTTGAATCCTTCCCAAGAATCCCCCATGGTTGACACAATATTCTAGGTCTCAACTGACTCACACTAACCCTCCTACCCACTATAACAGACTAGCTGCTTAGTGCTAGTCTCACTTCAATAAGTTGATGCAGTGAAAGATTGATGGAGAACCCTTATAATTGCATGGGCTAGTGTCCATTTTCTATACAAAGAGGTATAAACTCTATATGGTAGCGGTGAGGACCAACCATCATACGATGTCACTGGTCGCATTAACTAACTTCTCACTTGAGATTCACTCATAGCCTAACCGAGGACACAACTTTGTGCCAGGTATTGTCCTTCATGGCCACATCATGCGAAATTTTTATAATCTCACTCTATACATCCATTAATCCTTGTCCTTTCCAATATCTCTTGTATATTCATATTTAATTGACTTATCAAGACAACCTATTACACCTTAGTGGGCATAATAAGCCCCCAACATGCATTTTTAACCCCCCTAGCTGGCATAATTAAGCCCCAAGGTGTCAAATGCACCCATGAGACAAATACTTTACTAACGTGGCAGTGTCATGTGGGTGTGATGGTGGCAGGCCACGGGGCAGTGGTGGGTCATGACAATGATGTCAACATGGCACCATTGACATTCTTGCCCAGATACCGACAATTTTCGTTGTAGTTGAGCAGGCCGCAGAGTAGGTGGTTTTGCTGCAAATAATTGAAGGGGAGTAATAAGTTCGACAAATATAGGACATAGTTGGAAGTCCAATGAATGTCAAGGCACCAAGAGAAAATATAACAAAATTTTGATAATTGCTTCATAATTTCCGACGGTACAGTCAATTTTATATGTACCGTCGAAAGTTCCCAATGGACTTAAACATCATATGTAGTAGTGATGGAATGGATGGTGTAAGTTAAAATTTGACATTGGACCTTTAAATATCAATACTTTTTTTCTTACCATTTAAAACCTATGTTTCCATTCATTTGACATTTAATTTTTTGTTCTTCAAGCCACAATGAATGAACTCTTTCAGATCATTCATTTTTATAGGGGGGCAAGGAAAGATTTTTTCCCATGTAAAAATTCCCTTATGAATGGAATGGATGGCTTAAGTTAAAATTTGACATGTGAACTTTACAAATCAATGATTTTTTTACTATTTAAATTTGGTTGTGTTAGTAAAAAACAATGCTAGTTGAAACATTAACTATTTTGGATTCTATGTTTGAAATAAATGTTGGCTTTAACCAATTTTACAAACTTCAAACTCACATTTAATTCCAAATATTATATTATTTAAAATGCTAAAGATATGTTCTTCCTAATAAATTTAGGCTTGCTAAATTTGGTTGTGCTCTTAAAAAATAATGCTAGTTGAAATTTTAGCTATGTTTATCCTATATTTCAACTAGTTTTGAAATCTAACTTACATAGAGAGGGATGTCTTCATTTTCAATTAAATCTATGACACTTCATGTATCTTTGAAAATCTTGTTTAGAAATAGAATGTTTGCAAAATATAACTTTTTAATTTAAATTTCAAATATTAAATTTACATATTTAAGAAATATGCCTAATCTACTTCTTTAAATTCTAAAAAAAGAAATGGTTTTTAAACTTCAATATGAGATCATCAAGGTTCATTTAGATAATTTTAAAGGACATAAAAATAGAAAATAGATTAAAATATAATTCAAATAATAATAAATATCATGAATTATTTAAAAAAAATCCATCTATTAAAACATATTACTTTATAAGATGGATCATGTATAATAATAATAGAAGAGATCCATTTTTTTTACCATCTCAAAGTTTATATTACTGTTCATTGTTGAAACAATGAAATCACAATGAATGAACTCAGATAATTCATTATTCATAATTTTCAATGTAAAATACCTTTTCCCGGATCGCCATCTTGATACGAGATAATTGATACCACTCGACTAAGTTTTTGTCTGTTCTACTTTTTATATTTTCAAATTTATTCTTATTCTACTTTTTAAAAAGTTACCTTTTCCAATCACGATGATATAACATTTAATATTTAAATATGCCTAGAAATCATGATGATCTTTTAAGAACATCCATGTATTGTATGTATAGCAAGTGAGATTAATTAACACAATAAGTAAAAAGTGGAACCAGGAGCAGAAGCAATTGAATTTCCAGTGCCAATTCCATTTTTAGTACTAGTGCTATCTCTTATATAGTTTCAAGTAGGCCTTGACCCATTCAGAAACCTTACCTTTATCAGAAACTGTAACTTCGATAAGGAAACCATATTCGTTCGCTTACGCCTCGTATCTTCTCTTTATTTCCTTTAAATAAAGGGCTAGGATTTAAGAATTCATTGAGCTCATTTAACGCTTTCTCACTCTATATTGATATAAGTCCATATATGTCATTATGGTTGGTCCTAAAAAATCAATCACTTTTTACTTAAATGTGGTTCTACTAATATACATACATTTATTAAAACCAACATACAACCAAAACATCAACATAAACCTTAGATAGTTATCATAGATCAATATAAATCCTAGATAATGTTATATAAATAAAAGTGAAAAATTCATCTCTATTTCACAAAGAAAAATAATAACTACTAGTCAATGCTTACAACATATATATAGAAATCTGCATCCTTTGGATGATTCCTTTATAATATGAAACAGTGGAAGTTGTACCAAATTGTTACACTTCTAACCCAAATATATAAATGCTCTAATTGAAATAATCAATGAATCCAATACATTACTCCTTGATATCTCAAAAAATTACAAATGCTCTATAAGCTTCATACAAAAACACAACCTATAGCTATAGCTATTGCACAATAGTGTGCCTCTAGTTCTTCCAAAATCCCCCCTCTTTTACACTAGCTTCATGCTTCTTATATAACATTTGAGAATTAGTTTTCTTCATGATCTTGTACCTTATAAATTTCCTTAATCTCAAATCCTTAAGCTTGAAATATTCATCTCCAACCTACAATCCAAACAATAAACTCCTTTTAAAATTAATATAATATAATCAAATCCAAATATAATAACTAAATCTAAAAAACAAATTTTATTAAACAAAAGAAAATCTAACATAAATTAAATTAAAACTAGAATCAAAATACAAAATAAAGTTAAACTAATTTAAAAAGTTAAACTAAACTAATGAATTAAAATCTAAAACTAAGAAAAAATAATTCTAAAAACTTGGACTACTTTTAAATAATTAAATTTAAATTTAAATTAAACTAAACTCTAAAAATAATAAAACTAAACTATTTAAACTAAAATTAAAAACAAAAATAACTTAAACAAAATGTAAAACTGAAAATTAAACTAGAATTAAAATACAAGTAAAAACTGAAATAAAACAAAACTAAATAAATAACCAAAGTAAAACTTAAACCAGACAATTAAATTTTACTATACAAAGAATCTACATAATAAAATCTATGACAAAAGAAATATGACGTGAAAGGTGAAATGGTTTTCACTGTCTAAATGGTGAAACGTGCTGATAACTATTATTATTACATATAGATCTCCGTTCCAAGTACAACCTGAATGTGGAACTATTTCACGGCTTCCAAGAGTTTTTTAACTTTATACATGCAACCTGCTAATTCTTTCTTTTACAGTGAATTTTATGTCGATGTGATGAGCGATTATGGTTCATGCGTGGTCCTCTTCCACTTGATTTTTCCTTTGAGTACACTTTGTTATTCATTTTGAACTTGTATCTTGGACATAGAAATTTAACCCAACATTAATAGGTGAAAACAGATAATGAAATCTTCTTAAAAGAATTATTTATTATTATTATTTAATAATAATAATAATAAATATTAATAAGTTAAACATCAAATTAATATATGAGATTTCATTACATTATAAAAATAACAAATTTTCTTAAAAAAATTATTTTTTATTTTTATTATTATTTAATAATAATAATAATAAACATTAATAAATTAAACATCAAATTAATGTATGAGATTTCATTACATTATAAAAATGTGATGAATTATTTATTTTTTTGCCGAGTATTTTCTTTTTCTATAACTTAATATTTCAATAAAACATGTATTTTTTAAATGGTAGTATTTAATCAATTTGTTTTTGGCCAACTTCAACGATTCGGATAAGAACCTTCATATCGTTAAAACTGTATCACCGTGATTAGAAGCTGTTATTATTTGATATCTCTATCAATTTTGTGAGACTTTGCTTTCAGTAAATCGCTGCATAATTTTCTCTTCAATTTGTGGCGTAGCTTTCTCCTACGATCTTTGAAGTTATACTAACAAAAAAATAAAACAATATATACATCAACTAATCTATCAATTTTTTTAAAGACAAATTAATCTATAAAATTTACATTCAAAAAGAATAAAGAAATATATAGTAATTTTTTTTTAAACATATATATAAAAAAACGGAATTGAATCTAAAATTTAACCTATGTTACAACAGAGGGCGCTGAACGAGAAGGCACAAACTTCTTCTAAATATATATTTTGGGCTTTGGTTTTGTTCAATTCAACTTTGGATTATCTTGGAAGACACATGTTTCCGTGAAGTTATTATTACCATTGACGTGAGTACCAAGGTCGTCGCCATTGACAACTTCAACCAGACTTGCTACAAAACACAACTACCATATTGCAGAGGTAATTGATTTGTACACAAAAAAAAAATTTAACACGGAATCTCTAACTTTAGAGAGATTTAATGGAATCAATTTTCATACATGAAAAATTAAAATACAAATGTACTTGATCAATAAGGGTTTATGAAGTATAGTGCCCTCTCGGGCCAGCTAAATTGGCAAGTGCCAAGAAATTTAATAGAATCAATTTTTATACATGAAAAATTAAAATACAAATTTACTTGATTAATAAGGGTTTATGAAGTATAGTGCCCTTCTAGGGCAGCTCAATTAGCAAGTGTTGTGAAAATGAAGTTAGTTGTAGCAGTTGGAGGAATGGAAAAAACACCAACAGAATTCAAGCTATTAATTAACAGCATTGCTTTTAAGAGAACAAAATAGGATGAATGCAGGAGACACATATGTTGGTTCTCAAACTGAAATTGCATTATTTTCCAAGGAAATGATGAAAAAACCAGGGGTTCAATTGAATGCTTCTACTTCCACAAATCCAGACATACAACTTGGAATTGCAGAATCCGTGCCAATGATCTTTTAAATGGAAAACTAAAAGAATCAACAAATATAGTCTACTTTGAAGATTCGATGATGAATTCAATAAAGAGACTCTCAAAAAATTTTAAAGAGCTTGAGGTTCTTGGAGTGTTTGTGAGTTTGTGTGTTTGTGAGGTTGAATAAAATAAATGTTGGTGAAATAGGTCACTTTGTAAGATTGATTGTTGGGTAAGTATATAGACAATTGTTCTATCTGTGGCGAATATAACAGAAGACCATGTACTTCAATCTATGAACTTCGACATATGGGAGCATGTCAATAGAATGGTTCAGTATCTATATTGTTTTTTCTGACAAAAACATCATGCTCTATATTTTAGCAAAAAAACATATAGATTTGTTACTCATTCCAAATACTTCAGTGATAGTCAGAGGCAATTGTAACTACAATGAATGAAGTGGTAGCTTGAATTAATGGGAGAGAAAAGAACATAGTCTACTAGAAGTGGATAGAGGCACTAATGAAGACTATACCAGACAAAGATCATATTTATCATCGTATGCAAGTGTTGAATTTATTATTGTATTTGGTTATTGTAATTTTTATGTGAGTTGTGTGTTGTAAAGAACTCATTTCTCCATTAAGAGAGAGTTGAAATAATGTAGAAATTAGTTGTAATGAGTTGTCATTTGAATCACAAAAAGTTATTGTTAGAATAAGGTTCCA
>ML792540.1:29180-86440 GCA_009831015.1 Picea engelmannii
GCAGGACAAGTCTGACTGAGAAGAAGAAGATGGGTCCTCCAGGACCATGCTCAGGTCGCTCCTGCTCTCGTACTCCATGTCTAGGACCATGTGGGCCTCGAGACATGATCTCCTAGTTATCCCTAGATATCGGGGATAACAGATACCCAACTCAATATAAGGTTGGTCATTGCCAAAATACCAGTGGGAGTGGCTCTATAGATACCCAACTCAATATAAGGTTGGTCATGGCTGAAAATGAAGATTACACCCCTATTTTCAACCTTAATACAAACAAGGGGCCACAGAGATAAGGCATTACATCTCAAGATTCACATCCCCCCTTAATAGTGAACAGGGGCCAAATAGAAAAGACATTATGTAGTATCCCCCCTGAATGCCATATCTCCCACATTAATGATTCATCTGGCACCTCTATAGATGTAGAGTCTTTTGCAAGATAGGATCCAGACGAGAGATCAATAAGGTCCTTGTCATCATCTTTAGTCTGCCTAGTCATTGTAGGAGGATGAATGTCATAGTGTGAAGGAGAGAGATCCATTGAAACATGTTGAGAAACCTCAATAAGAAGCGGTGGAAAAGATCCCAGTAGACAAACTTCATTAGAGAAGGTGAGGTAGTACTTAGCTCCCCTAAGAAAGCAATGGGTCATAGGTTCATAAATGTCACTATGAACCAACACAAGAGGATGAAAAGCATGCCTCACATCATAATAAACTAAGGAAACAACTTTAAAACCATCATTCATGTCCTTTATAACTCATCGAAAATTGAAGAGGAAGATCCCATAAGCGGAGTGCATAACGATATGTGCATTGTAAGACGAGTCCATCAAGTTCAAAAATAGCGCAAAGAAGAAGCCTCCATAAAGGTTTTGAAAGTTCGCCTCGATAAGCCCAATAGAAAGAGAGGTAACAACTTCTTTAGGAAAAGGATTATAGTGTGCCACCTTTGGTTGCATACCAAAAGAATAAAGAGAGTGTTGGCCTTGAAGGAGAGTTTAAAACCTAGGAAACCCTAGAAAAAGTGTGTTGGCCTCGAAGGAGGGTTTAAACCCTAGGAAAACCTTGGAAAAGTGTGTTTGCCTTGAAGTAGGATCGAAACCTAGGAAACCCTAGAAAAAGTGTGTTGGCCTTGAAGTAGAGTTTAAACCAAGGCTGTTGGGAGCAAGGAGCGAGAGCGAGAAACAAAATTTTCAAAAATATTCCGAGAGCGAAGCATTTCAGGAGCGTTTTTTATATAATACATGTTTTAATATATTTTGATGCATATATAATCCAAGAGGATCTTGGTGGCCACCCACCTTTTCCAACTGGCTCAAATCAGTTTTTTTTGGCAACTTACTATATTTTAGCAGTGCCAACTTCTGGGGCCATTTTGAGGGCCTAAACAACGTTTTTTCACGATCGGGAACCTCAGTAATTGTCAAAGGCTCTAATTGATCCCCCTAAATGAAGCTCCTCGTCAATACCTTTCCAACGAGCTATCGTGCGCCCTAAACGAAAATCGTATGCAAAAGTTGCAATACCGATAAGTTGATGAACTAACTTACCCCAACGGGGCCCACATGACTAATCCAGATCAATGGTAGTAGAGCGATCTGCTCCTTGTCGTTTTTTAATGCTTGTCCCTGATGCGGTCAGGGTATAGAGAGTTGGGTCTCGAGTTTGTTTCTCTTGAGGACAACTGCTCTCGCACACCCAAGAAACCACCCATGGCAGGCGAAAAGAAAGACGACAGGACAGGAGATCCATTCAAAATGTTGTTCGAGTAAGCCCTTGAGCGACAGAGGATCGAGACGATGGACAATTTTGCACAAATCCTTCGACGGTTGTCGATAAGCAGCGCATCCACCTCAAGCGGAGGCGTCGCCCCTTCAAGGTACAAATCAATTTTGATATTCCTATATTTGAAGTTCAAACAAATGCAGATATCGTAGATAAATGGTTAAACCTTCTAGAAGGGTATTTTCTGTCCACAACTTTTCCAATAGAGAAAAGATTACATTTGCGCTCCTCAAGGTCGTCCCCCATGTCAAAGATTTGTGGGAGACTTTCTGTGAGCAAAAGGAAATAGAGGGATCCCCATTATTTAAAGTTACACCACTTGGGGTTCCTTCAGGGATGTTATTAAGGAACAATACTACCCTGTTGGAAGTTATGACGACTTCTATACAAGATGAACCACATTGTGGCATGAAAGAGACCAAACAGTGCCAGAGTTCACCAATGTCTTCCATACCTTGTGCACCAAGCTGGGTATCAAAGATTCTGAGCGACATCTTGTGCTCAAGTACCGCGACGGTCTGCATAGATACATCATAGAAATGGAGTTTTTGGACATCTCATCCTTGGGCGCAGCCTATCGATATGTCGTCAAAATCGAGTAGAAGCTTAAACAAAAGATGCGGTCATTTGGGTCTGGAAACTCCTCACAGCAGAAGCAGGGCAAGGGCAGCCCCAACTCGCAGAACAAAGGACATAGCAAATATGGGAAACCTCAAGACAACCAGTCTAAGCCGCAAGTAAAGAAGGACAATGGGAAGACGAAGAAAGATACCGGGAAGTGATGCGACTTCCATAAGAGCCCCCTGGCATAACACTGTTGATTGTTGCTCAAAGCAGTCATTGGTAGCTGAGGTAAAAACCTCTGAATCAAATGGAGGTTCTAACCAGAAAAGGGGAGACGGATCATTGACGCGGAACACAGTGCCACCGTTGCTACCACCAAGATCCAGCCCGGTGAACCTGATGAGCCAGAGGAAGGCGAGGGCCTCTTTCATTCACAGATGTGGGTGAAAGGCACTCCGTTGCACTTCATCGTTGATAGCGGTAACCAGAAGAACCTCATCTCAACAAAGGTCGTTAAGCGACTGGCCCTGCCGACAATGCTGCACCCGTAGCCCTACACCATCGGATGGCTCCGTCAAGGAAGCGATCTTCGCATCAGCCAACAGTGCCGCTTGTCGTATGGCATCAAGCCATTCAAGGATGAGGTATTGTGTGATGTTGCTCCCCTTGAAGTTTGTTATGTTCTTTTGGGCCAACCTTATTTATGGAAACGTCATGTTGTATGAGTCTAGGCCTCATAGTGTTATTATTACTTTGAACAGGTAATTGTACAGGATACCCGAGGTAGTCCCACCTAGTGCTATCTCCTTGATCTCTGTCAAGCAATTTAGGAAGGTCATTTCTCAGACCGGGAAGTTTGTCTTCTTCGTGATTCGCTCTCAGAGTAAGCGAAAGGTTGTAGCCACATCCATGACCTCTGTCGCCGACCTCCCACGCAGCAGAAGCAAGTGGATAAGGTCGTGGAAGAATACAAAGACATCTTCTCAACACCTACTGGGGTACCTCTGCACTATCAAGTCAAGCATCGCATCAATCTGACCCCCGCACCGCTACCCAATGGGCCAGTCTATCACCGCTCTCTGCTAGAAAATGAGGAGATCAAGCATCATATCCAAGAACAACTCCACAAGGGGCACATCCGACCCAGCTCATCACCTTGTGGAAGCCCAATCGTGCCAGTGCAGAAGAAAGACAGGATCTAGCGACTCTGCATTGATTATTGGTTCCTAAATAAAATCACAGTGAGGAACCGATACTCGTTTCCCCGAATCGACGATCTCCTTGATCAGCTCAAGGGGGGCAAATACTTCAGTAAGATTGATCTGAAGTCTAGCTACCATCATGTCCCAATAGAACAAACATATGTATGGAAAACTGTCTTCAAGTCAAAAGAACGTATTTTTGAATGGTTGGTCATGCCCTTTGGTTTGACAAATACCCCAACTTTCATGAGGATGATGGACGATATCTTGCAGCCTTTCACTAATTCTTTTGTGGTGGTGTATTTGGATGACATCCTCATCTATAGGAAGACTTGGGCAGAACACTTGCAGCATATTCAGTAGGTTCTGCACACTCTGCGGCAGCACAAGCTATATGCCAACTTGGAAAAATGCTCCTTTGGCATGGACAGGGTCCAATACCTAGGCTACATTGTTGATGTGCATGGTGTGCATCTTGATCCAGCCAAGATCCAAGTCATCTGTGACTGGCCAGACCCAACCACACTTACTGAGCTTCGAAGCTTCTTAGGTCTTGCCAAATTCTATCACAGGTTCGTGTTGAGATTCTCCCATATTGCATGGGCCCTCAGCCAAATCACCAAGGGTGGTGGCAAGGAAAAATTTGTGTGGGGCCTATCCCAACAGAAAGCGTTCGATGATCTGAAGCAGCGCTTGTGCTCGGCCCCAATGCTTTCATTACCTGACCTGCAACATCCCTTTGAGATCGAGACAGATGCTTCAGACTATGTTGTGGGCGCAGTCATCACTGAACACGGCCACCCTGTGACCTATCATAGTGAGACACTATTAGATGTCGTTCGTAAGTACCCTACTTACGACAAATAAATGTACTCTATTGTGCAAGCCTGCCGCCAGTGGAGGCATTACATTCTTGGGAAGGAGATAGTCATCCACACTAATCATAAGCTGCTACAGTTCATGCAGACACAAGGCAAATTGCAGAATGACCGCCATCAGAAGTGGTCCACATATTTGCAGCAATTCCACCTCAACATCAAGTATAAAACAAGAGGTACCAATCGAGTCACTGATTTCCTCAACCGACTTCCAATCGCGGCACTCACCACAGTGCTAGATTCTTGCGGCCACGAGACTTCCGGATGGCCCCACCTCTATGAGACGGATCCCGACTTCGCCAACACCTACCAGATGTTGGGCGTAAACACAACTGTCACTAATTTCCATCTTAAGGACGGGTTGTTGTGCCATCTGGGCCATCTATGCGTTCCATCAAGCGAGCGAGCGAAGTTGATTTGGGAAGCCCACTACAGTTGGGTGGAGAGACACTTCAGCGTGGAAAAGACAGTGGCAGTACTGCAACGACATTTCTACTGACCGAAACTTCGACAGGATATCAGCAAGTATATGGTCCTGCATTGCCTACACTATTGCCAAACCGACCACTAAGAAACATGGCTTGTACACTCCTCTGCCTACTCCTGACAGGCCCTGGGAATCCATCTCAATGGACTACATGGCGGGCCTTCCGTCCACCAAGCAGGGAAATGACTGTGTTTTCATGGTTGTTGATCGTTTCTCCAAGATGGCAATTATGGTTGCCTGCAAGAAGAGCATCACAACGAAGGCCACTGCCAAACTCTTCTTTGAATGAGTGTGGGTACACTTTGGGATCCCACAAACCATTATCTCAAATTGGGAAAGTCGGTTCCTCAGCACATTATGGTCGAGCCTCTGGTCACTACTGGACACCAAGTCCACTACCTTCCACCCCCAGACGGATGGCCAAACCGAGGTCGTCAACTGGATGATCGTGCACATCCTGCGCGTGTACAATTCCAAGCACCCCCGCACCTAGGATGAGAGTCTTCCATATGTTCAACGCAGCTACAACAGAGCCATACATAGCTCAACTGACCACAACCCCTTTCAGGTGGGGTTGGGATTTCAACCATTGGGTCCCATGGATGTTGCGCTACCCCTTGCGACCACCCAGGAAGACTCATCGCATGCTCCAATTGAAGCTAACAAAGCCACCCGGTTCATTGAGCGGATCCAGCACATCCACCAACAGGTTCATGATATTTTACAGAATCCAATGCCAAGTACAAGCAGCGCCGTGATCAACACCGTGTGCCACACTAGTTTCAAGTGGGAGACAGTTTGGTTGCACTTGCAGAAAGAACGCCTTTCAGGGCCTCATCGGAAGCTTCGTCCACTACGTTATGGACCTTACACCATCACCAAGGTTGTGGGTGACAATGCTTTTGAGCTCAACCTTCCCCCCTTCCTTGGCTTGCACCTAGTGTTCAATGTGGACCTCCTTCGGCATTATTTTCCACCATTATTGGACACCTCAGAGATAGAAAAACAATTGACACCAATAGAGATCAACCCTGACTGCATGGAACAAGCATCCACTGATCAGATTATGGACACACAGGTCAAGGGCACTCGCCAACAGAGGATCCAGCTTTATGGGGTTGTCAAAGCAGGGCAGCTCCTACACCACAAGGCAAGTGGCTCACCAGGGGCCAAATTCAGCAGAAATTTCCTCATCTAATGGAGGTACTCAATGCAATGGAGACCATTGCTTCCTAAGGGGGGAGGATTGATCCAGGAGGATCTCGGTGGCCACCCACCTTTTCCAACTAGCTCAAAACAGTTTTTTTGGCAACTTACTATTTTTAGCAGTCCCAACTTCTGGGGCTATTTTGAGGGCCTAAACAACATTTTTTTACGATCGGACACCTCAATGATAGTTGAAGGCTTTGATTGATCCTCCTAAATGAAGCTCCTCGTCAATACCTTTCTAACGAGCTATCGTGTGAACTAAACGAAGATCGTATGCAAAAGTTACGACCCCAAAAGTTGGACTAACTTACTCCAACGGGGGCCCACATGACTTTTGGCACTTCATCTCCTAGGGTTAGGCTTTTGGATGTCTAGGGTTTTGGAATTCATGTTTATTCTAAAAAGGCCTTTAGAGCCTCATTGTACTCATCTTCTTGCAAATGAGCGTAGATGTCACATCTCTTCTCAGAGATAAGCTATCACCATTCTAGCAAGCTTGTTTTCAGTCTGCACTTTACAGTTTTTAGCATATTTCTTATTTAATAGAAGTCAAGTTTTACTATATCTCTGTTATTGTTCATTGTGTCTCTGTGTTAATGTCATAAATCAGCGGTTTCATTTCGTTCCGCTCCTAAATCCGAATCAATATATATTAAAAAAAAAGCATACAAAATGTCGAATCAACTACAAAAAACTTAAAAACATAGATTTAAGATCATTTAACTATTGGATTAGTGATGGTCATTAAACCATCAACCATTTAGTGCACATATAACATCAATCATATAAAATTTGTCATCAACAAATTGTAACAAACAACATCAACCACAAAATGAAATAGGGAATCATATTCGTTACCAAAGAGTTGTAAGATCAGTCAATAGTTCAAACTTCAAAGGTAAACTATCATATAATGTTCATTGTTTACAAAATAAGCCATAATGAAGACAAAATACTAAGTTCTAGAGACTACTTTGAAACAGGAAAAAGAAAAAGAGATCTAGTATCCAGAACTATCCGCTAAGCTTTCCTCTTGCCACCAGAAACTTCTAGTTTTCTCGTGATCTATGAAGAAGAGGAGCACAAGTAGGTGGAAGTATTCATGGAACATGATCAACATTTGCATGGCCCCCATGTAACACTAGATGCTATGAAAATAAAGGCAAAAGTACTACATCTGGAAACCTGTTAGTGGATGGGGGTGGCATGTTTGCTCCATGAATATGATCACCCAAAAGTTCAACTTCCAAGCACTCTAAAACTATGGCTCCATCCTCTAAATTAGCCTCCTCTAGATTGTTGTCCCAAGCCACATCTCTTTTATAATTATCATTCTTTGTTGCATCACAATAATGGGACAACAACCTCAATTTTTAGTACACATAAACCAAGCTTTCTACCCGATCTACATTCAAGTTGTTTATCTTTATGCTATGGATGAAGTTATAGGTGCTCCAACACCTCTCTAGAGAAGAAGTGTTAACCACCTGAGAAAGCACCCTCACCGCCAATTTATGCATATATATGGTAGACAAGCCATAAATGTTCAACCATTCAATAGAACTCAATCTACCTCCTTTGGTTGCATGCAAGTTACCAAAGACTCCATGCTCATTGATGTACCTGCTCAATTCGTTTTGTACTTGAGCACACTCCTCTTCCTCAAGTACTAACTTGTCTAATGCAATCATATACCCATTTCGCACCTTTGGATTTGTGTGTGGTTTTCTCCTAACCCCAACCCCAAGTGTTGGTTGGGCTAACCCCGATGGAGTGGAACATTTAGATTATCCCACCTTTTGACCACATGTTTATGGATATGATCATACAAGATTGCATCCCTTGACTCAACAATATCTTTGATTTGGCCTAGCATGTTGTCCATTTGCTCATACACCTCCCCAATCACCGATTGATCTGTATCTACAAACCAAATCACACTGTAAATGGGTTTGGTGAACTGCAAAATAAACCTAACCTATTGCCAAAACTGACCATCAAGCATTGTGTCATCCACCTCCTGAAATTCATGTCTGTCAGATGTGGATGTAGCCTTGTCTTTCAAATCCTGCCATGAATAACTTGAGACCATATTGGCCAATGCCTCTCTTACCTTCAAAAGGCACTTGAAGGTGAGATAATAGCTAACAAATCTGGTCTTTGCAATCTTTAGTAACTCCAACTTGGAGTTGTTGTAGAAAATGAAGTAGACCATGGTATGATTGATAATATATTTTATCATCTTCTTCCCTCTCTTGTACAAAACACCAATCCATCTATAATCATGGTCCTTCATTTTAATAACTCATGTATCATAAGGTTCATTGTGTGAACCAAACACCCTCACCAAAATATGTTGGGGTACCTATCCTCAATAATTGCTCTTGCTACCTTACAATTAGTAGCATTATCAGTGATAGCTTGAATGACATTGTAGGGCCCAATCTCTCGAATGGTTTTAATTAAATCTTCTGCAATATTAATACTAAACTTGTAGCGATCTGAGTAGTCATGGGCTGAAAGGAAGACTGCACCACTAGCAGACACACCAAGAATATTTATCAATGGCCCACCTTTAACATTTGTCCAACCATCGGATACAATTGATATGCCAAAATGGTTCCAAGCATTTGTAAATTTTCCTAGAGCACTATGGATTTTGACTCTTCTCTATCAAGTCCCAAGGTTCTAGCTTTGTCATGCTCGGGACTCTTGTATCCTTTAGGGGCATCATTGATGGCTTGTACTATTTCATGCCAATAGGGCGAGCAAAGAACATTGAATGGTACACCACATGCATAGAGAAACCTGAAAATTTTCGCATCCACATCATCTTTATAACCTTGGTTAAGGAAATATGATATTGTTCTACACCCTGAATGCGAGAATCCACTAGCATGGGGAGATGGGGATCGCCCACAGAATATTCTTTATGAACTCTGATGTTCAACCCTTGATTTTTTGGATTTGTTTTGTGTTACCTCCTCTTCCTTCTGGTATTTAATTTTGCCTTTGGCTGGCACTTGCTAACACATTTTGACTCCTATAGTCTTACCTTCACCCCATGGCATAATCCTACAAAGATGATTTCTCACACGTATATAGGAACCTGTGTAAGTTTTATGACAATGGGGGCATGTCATGTTTTGATTCCTATAGTCTTACCTTCATCCCATGGCATAATCCCACAAAGATGCTTTCTCACATGGGTATAGGAACCTATGTAAGTTTTATGACAATGGGGGCATGCAAATTTTGTGGTTCCACCCCCTTTCCCTCCCCCAAGCCTTGTCACATACTTCCACAAGGGTGTTAAGATCTCTTTGGTTATTTGTCCATCATCACTATCATTTTCATTTTCATCATCCCCTTCCATTTCTTCCTCCTCTACATGGTATATGTTGTCTACTTTTATTTCTTCCTCGCTATAATGGGTATATGGAACCAAAAGGATATACCACATTCACATACCCATCATACTTGTTGAATCTTGAGAATAGCTTTCTCCCTGCAATAGAATGATGGAGGAGAAATGGGAAAGATTAGGAGAAGAGAACATTCAAGTATCCAACATAGCATAATATACTAGTTCACAACACATGAAATATAAAAAAAAAAAAAAAGAATTGGCTTTAGAGCCTACCTCTTTAGATCTCCAATGATGGTTGAATATGACTATGGCAACCTTCAATCTCCCTTCCAAGCTCTCATAAATGGAAGCCCTCAATCTCCCTTCCAAGTTCTCCAATCTCCCTATGGTAGCCTTCAATCCTCCTTACAAACTCTCCAATCTCCCTATGGCAGCCTTCAATCCTCCTTCCAAACTCTCCAATCTCCCTATAGCAGCCTTCAATCTCCTTAAAAACTAGGAAGAAGCCCACTCAAAACCCTCCTAGCAAAGATGAGTGAAATGAGAAATAGAATGAGAGAAAAATGGAGTGAGTGAGTCTTTTAATCCTAACAAACCCTAGCCATGACTTTTGGAACCATTTGGAACCTTGACTCGATTCCCAAAGTTCAAACAAAAAAAAAATGTCAACTTCGCCTCATCGCACAGGAGCGTTGAGAGAGCGATTTTTTGCTCCCGAGAGCGTTCAGGAATCGCTCAAGGAACGCTTAGGGAGTGATCCAAAAGCGACACTCCTTGAGTGCTCCCTAAGCACCCCTGAAATTGGCAGGGAGAGAAATTTTTTATAGAGAGCAAAAGGGAGCATTCAGGAAGTGCACTCCCAAGGGTGCTTCCTGAACGCTCCCTCTAGGAGCACACTTTGGGAGCGAAGCAGTTTTTTTTGGGGGGGGTGGGGGGGCGCTCCCCCGCAACATAGGTTTAAACCCTAGGAAAAACCTTGGGAAACCCTAAAAAAGAAACGATTGGGTTTAACCTCTAGGAAAAAGCCTAGGAAACACTAGGAAAAGAGATGATCCAAAAACCCTAGTTCCACAGTGGCAAAGAAGCCTTAAGTGATGTCACTAACCAAAAATCTTTAGATCAATTATTGAATTGAGTAAGTGAGATTCGCACTCACTCTGATACCATTTTCGGATTCACAAGAGATAGTAACATAATTGAACAAAACCAACACAAACCCTAATTATCCAATAGAGAGAAAAATAAACCAGTACTAGGGTATCCCAACAATTTAAGAGAAATAACCCAAGAGGAGCACAACCCTAGAGAGAGAAAGAACCCAAGAACAAGTGTGCTAGAGAGAGAAAGAAACTCAAGCACAAGAGAGTGTGAAACACTCTATGATGCCATCAAACAAATCACTTTTATTGAGAATGAATGAATCACTTGAATAAATTACTAATTAGCTTTCTGTATATATACACAACTCGAGATATAGCCCTTTCCCTAGGGGGTTATATGCCTACATGTATAAGGTCAACCTTAGCCAAACCTAGAAATATAATAATGATTACAATATAAGGTTGGTCATGGTTGAAAGTGAAGCTTACATCATTTTCCTTTCAGACTTAACCTAAGGATCTTTGGAATAGGGTAATCCACATAATTGAAGGCAAGATTGAGAAATGGATCATAAGGCCACTCTCTTTGGTTGCTAAGTTTCAGATTTGTACCTAAGTATTGGCAGCCACCCATGTATATTTTTTCTCATGTTGGGATCCTTCTCAAAGTGCCTACCAAAGATTGGAAAATCTTAGCAAGAACTTCCTCTAAGAAAATGCTCAAGGTAAAATGGACTTCCATCTGGAAAACTGGAACCTTATTGCTTACCAATGACTAGAGCAATCTTGGGATCCTCTATTCATATACTCAAGCATAGGCACTTTGTGCAAAATGGATCATTCAGGTCGTTGAGGGCAATGAAGCCTGGAAAACTCTTCTTTGAAACTGCATTGTAAGGGAAATCCCCTTCTCATGTAGAGATTGCAAGCATCTTTCTAGGTAAGAGCATTTGGAAAGCTTGGGAAGCCATTAAGCCTTGGTTTAAATGGAGAAGCAACTCTCTTAGATCAGGGCTTTTTTTGAATGACCTTATTTTATGGTGGTCGCCTATGGTGCTTTATATTATATAATAACACATGTTTAGTAGAGTCGACTTGGTTCTCAACCAAACACTTGTTCAAATGAGGTGTCCAAAAGATTACTGATTTTTTTTATACCCGGGCCAGAGATGGAAAGAGTTGTCCTTTGTTGAAAGTGGAATTTGGGCTCACCACTCTTGACAGGTGGATCCTGGAATGGGTCAAAATTCTAATTCCAGACAGCCTCTTCATTCATTAAAATTAGGTCGCAGGGCCCCTTGGCCTGGTCAAGGGACCGGAGTTGGAACTTTTCCAAGGCCTTCAAAAAGTAGAAACCTGCAGATGGGTATTAGTGGTTCTGTATGAAGCCAAACATTGATGTTAAGCTTAACAAGATTTGGCTCCTCAAATATAAACAAAGAACCTAGTTGTTCTAAATGTTTTCGCTGTGGAAGCTTTTCATTGAGCCTAAGAAGGCACTCTTTGTCTGGCCCCTCGTGATGGGAGGCCTTACTCTTGACCACAGACTGGAGCACTTTGAATTAGCCTAAGTGCCCCCTCTGTGAAAAGAATGAATTTCTTAGCCATCCAATTGATTATTGAGGTGCAACTACATGCACAATGAGCAGGAGCCTCCTACCAAGACCCCTACCCGGTCTACTCAGTCTCATCACTCTCATCGTCCAAGATATGATGCAGGTCAGTTGGTTCAGGAACGTGGGTAGCTGCAACTCGACTGGCTGCTCGTCCTCAATTAAATGATGATAAGTTTCCTATGGTTCCCCTTGCTATCTCTGAAGTGGAGAAGCCCCCAAAACCTGAACAAGGGAATGATGGATGTGAACCTATTATCCTGGATGCAGAACCTGCTTTTGAAGCTTAGGGTCCACCACTTCCCAAGGATGTCCTGCCACCATTTCTGAGTACTGTTCCTATTGCTACATGACTTTTTGCTGTCACGTCTTGGCTAGTTGGCCCACTTTTGGAGTTCCATTTGATGTAGCCTCATGGTAGTGTTGGCTATAGCCATTGAGACATTTTTGAACCATGTATGATAGGTTAGTTTCTTAGGAGTTTAGGGTCTTTTTGGACTCTACGCTCGTGATGGTTGCATATTGCAATCTGCCTACTTTTTTTTAAACGCCTGTAAATATTGTTATTTAATATTTAAAGGAAGCATTTTATCAAATAACCATTAAAAATATATAAACAGAAGCAGCAAAAGCTTAAGAGCTATATTATTATAATCAGCAACATGCATTTTACATAGCAGTATGTTTAACCAAAACATTGTGACGAAGTCACATCAATAGAAAGCATACTATGATAAGTAACCAGTACAAGTAATCCTTGGCACGTTGATAAAAGAAAACATGATACAAAATATAATCTCATCTCAAGGCCATGGGCAAACAGTTAAGCTAGACACTGAAAATGCTACTAAAGAAATTTCTGGAGCATGAGAAATATAATACTATCTAGAAAAGGAGCAGCAGACAAAGTCAAGCACCTGTAAACAGATTTTCAACCTTTAAAAGGAATTCTTTGGACAAAACTCTGAAACCCTCGAGACTGGACCCAAATTCACAAAAACTACAAAGTAGCAATCACAGATACTAGAAGAACAGAATAAGCACCACAGCTAGTAATTACAATCACATGTAAAAAAGAAGGAAAACTCATATGTTGTACTATTATTGCGTCAAAATAACACTTGAAAAAGGAATTTAAAAAATCATGAACATTATAGGCAAAAATGTAAGCATACAGTTAGTCATGACACAAGTAACCATGTCAATACTGAAGACCTTGGACCTAAATTCTGTGTATAAAATTACTCTAATGTTAAAACATTTTTTCAATTCACACAAAAATTACAAATACGTTTCAAACAGATGAAGGTGTTAAGGTTGGTAATACCTTCATATCTGCAATGACATAGCAGTGCTCTTACTACTTTACGAGTTGAATCGTCATCCTCTACTAACAGCACTTTCAGGCAACGTTGTGGTTGATGTTGGTCCTTTACTAGGAATTGTCTCCCCAAACTTATGTCCACGTTTGGTGGATGACCATCTCCACCAATAACATTTCCAAATACAGCAGAGTTTTGCAGTTTACTTTTCTCAGAGAACTCTTTTATGTACTTTTCAGCCCCATCATCTTGACCATTTTGCTCTACCTTGCAATGGCCTTGCTCACATCCCAGTCTAATCTGCATATTTTCAGTTCGGAGGGCTCACTTTCTCTTAGCTGAGTTGACCCTAACTGCTTCACTTCTAACATTTGCACTATTTCTGGTGTATACCATAGTATTATCAATTACATCACCTATCCCACTTCTGCATTGTACCACACCAAATAAAAGTGTCTGATGTCCAAATATACAATTTTCATTTCCGCTACAAATTCAATGGTTGTCTCCAAAGACTTGTTTACTGCTATTTTTATCTGACAGCGAGAAAGTGCAGGCGCCTTGGACTTCAGATCTTAATTTGCAAACACTGACTTACACAAATACTCGAAGTTCTGTGCCTCCAAGCTGGGACCGGACCGTGAAAGAGCCAGGGGGGGTCAAGTCATTCAACCAAAATGCAGAGGCCTTTTATTGATCCATTTTTCTTAGGAAGCCATTGCAACTGCTTTTATCCTTGTAAATATTTTCATATTTTGGTAAAATGTTGCTCTTAAACTAGACCGAGTCTGCAGATTTGCTGAAATTTGCTTTTCCACAAAACCTCTGCAGATTAGAAAAGAATGCAGGCGGTGAATAATAGGATGCTTTGAGCAAAGGATATATCACCAGCAAGAAACCACAGCAAAGGATTTATCACCAGCAATAAGATCTTTTACAGGATTGTCGAAGCCATTACGTGCAGAAGAAGGAATGATTTGCTCTCATTTGCCAATATATATCATCGACATTACTGTTTCACAAACTTTTACGTACAAAGTGAAACAAAATCAAACTAGAAGGGCTCTAGCACCACACTAGCCGGATTTTACCTTGAACCAAACCTTAATAACAGGGAAAGCAGATAGAATAAGAAGGAATTCCCCTCACGTGCGACCTTACCATTCCAGAAACTCTAAAGCTTCAAGCAAACTGGACCTCGGACAAATCCGCCTACCAAGAAATACCAAGATTTGAACTGCACGGCAGTAAAAATCCACGAAATGCAGTAAAGGAATTCTTTATCCAAACAAGAACAGCCTCAATAATGAAACTCCATGGCCAAAACGGACAAATCGTAGCTAAATCAAATCCTTTTCTCGTAAAGAAACCGCATTTAGCCTCAAGAACCTAAATTATCAACGCAGTCTACCATTTCACGGGATTCGAATGCTCAACCAGAAGAAAAAAAAAATCAAAGACTACAGCAGGATTTGGGCTTTAAGCCGGCCAAATTCGAGCTTGTAGATGTCTGTATGAAGAGAATAACGAGAAGAAGCAGGATTTGTCCCGACTTCAACCATAGCCGCACCTTTAAGCCATTGGATGGCGGCCCTCGCCTAATAATCTGCGTGTTAAGAAAAAAGGAAAGGCAATCCAGGGGTTTGAACGAGCGACCAGAGAGCTACTTACGAACAGTTCCCGGCCAAATACGCCTGCAATTCTTGAGAAATGCGATGCCATGGATCCGAGAAAGGACATGACGTGGCGGCCTAGAAGCGCCGAATTCCGTCTACCGCGTACCCACGGGACCACGTAGAGGGCAATGGTAAATCAAGATCGCGGCGGAGAGTGCGTGCACGTGGCCGGCAAGATCAAATATGAGGCGCACCTTTACCTGATTTCGCCACGGTGGCAGAAGGAATCTGTGCTTTTGCTTCATCTCCGTTCAACGGGCCCGCGCTCCCGGCCCCGCCCCAAACTGGGCGGAGCAGCGACCGGCTGGTGCGGATGAGATGGTTGGCTGCCATGAACGTCCCTTCCATGACTTTGTAACACCTGTCGCTTCGTATTTCTGGGCTTCCATTATGAGGTGGCTACTTGAAAAAAATTATGACGTGGCTCCCTTACCCAGGACAGGTGCAAGCCCCTAGATACCTCCCCCTTTGGAGAAAAGTGTACACCCACCCCTTTGGAGAAAAGTGAACTGCTTTATCTTATTTGTGCCCACGGGGAATGAATGGCTCTGAGTATAATTACGTCACCTCTTCTCTTTGATTGGGATAGGTAAGTCCGAGCGATGGAAAATATATTATGAACCAACGAATGATCTTGGAAAGATATTTATCTAAGAAAGGATAGGGTAGCTGTTGGGATGACGTGGAGACTGCCCACTCCACACAATGGAGATAAGGACAAATATCATCATCAATGTAAACAAGCATCTAGAGTCACACTTCAAATAATTCATTGCTAATGACTTAAAGCTTAAAAAAGTCATAATGGTATTTTGTTCACTGTTTTTACAGCCTGCGTGTTTTTACAGCATGGGTGTTGGATTAGTATTGTGATGGATACAACTTGTTGCTGGATTTGTAAACGAATTTATACTCTATATAAATTTGAGATAATTTTTTTTGGAAAAAAAAAAAAAAAGGTTGAAATTTCGGGATAAAAGAATAAAAAAATTATCAATTTAGTATTTTGATGTAATTTTTAATAATTTATATCTATTTGAAAGGTGTTGGTTAGTTGTTTTATGAAATGGTTTTTTTGTTGGAATTTGGTGATATAAATTTACATGAATCACTATTTTTTGTTGTTCAGAATTCATTTTTGAATGTAAAAATAAATTCAGCATGCTAAAAAACTCCCAAAATATTCCGATTATACAAAAATAATCACTTAAATTTAAGAATCCAATAATTGTTTACATAATTTTGAGTAAATATCCCAAATTTTCATAAAATCTTTAGCTTACAACTATTTAAAAAGAAACAAAAAAATTTATAAAAACATAATTTAACCATACACAAAACTTTAATCATAATAAAACTTTTCACATGCTTGAAAATTTCTTCTAATTCTACTAAAATATAAATAATAAATAAATATGTCAATCCACATATATCAGGGCTTACTACCATTTTACCTATTACACAAATGTAATGTGATTTCTAATAAAAATAGATGACCATGTTGCAATACGTTTTACAATTCATCTCAAAATATAACATACCACTAAGAAGATTCAATGTATGAGGACTCATCCATAATTTATGTTCAAATCAACATATTTTATCTTAGTGAGTATGTTAAAATCATATTTTATCACAATGAGTATGCATAGTATATTATCAAAATCATTTAATAGGAATCATGCAAAGATATATCCATGAAAGCAACATCAAAGCAATATCGAGTAGGATACCTAGAATTATCTTAGTGAGTATGTTAAAATCATATTTTATCACAGTGAGTATGCATAGTATATTATCAAAATCATTTAATAGGAATCATGCAAAGATATATCCATGAAAGCAACATCAAAGCAATATCGAGTAGGATACCTAGAACACCTTCAATGTTGAAACATCATGTCTAGTCAAAAGTGGAGCATTGTATGTACAAGGGTAGTTATGAGTATTATACTCTATTTTATATATATATTGTCAAATATTTTGACATGCATATTACTATTAGATTTTAAGTCGAAGAAAATATGTCACAAAGTGAGATTTGAACTCAATTTGAGAGTTAATAACTTTTTCTTACACCTATTTAAATTACATTCATTTGATAAATATTATATATATATAATCTAATGGTTAAGAACGTGTGATTTGTAATGTTCCCAAGCCAGGATGCCAGGAACATCACGTTTTTGCATGATTTTAAACTGTTTCTAGTGGTGGCATTCCGTCAAACACTTTGTTGATTTACTTATGTTTGGGTGTTTACTTGCAGGTTGACTTCTTTAATTCGGCCTTAGGGTTTATATTCAGTTATCACACATAGATCTGAAGATATAATCAATGGAAATACAAGATACACCAAATATGGAACCAATAGCAAAGCTCTGACCTTTATTAATATAATGAGAAAGAATCTGATACAAGAGTGAGACCGATCTTGAATGATCAACAGATGGATCCAATAAACATAATAAGAGCTACTACAAAATGCTCCCGGGAAGAAGATGGAAGCCTACAAAGGTTGAATACACAATGAAGACTTAATACAAGAAGAGATATGGGTCGTATGAAGTACCAAACCCCCAACTGGAAAGGTCACGCTCTAGTAGAAGATTGAAACCCTCAATAATTCGGCCCAACTGAAGGAAGCCTCCAAATGAGCCCAAACTCAGCAGAATGATAGATCGGAGTGATAGGATCCCCCTCCTGAAGTCTCGGGCCTAAATTTTATGGATAACTCTTTTAAATGTTGAATCCTCCAATAAAGTTGCGCCCTCCTGAAACCCCGAAGTGCCCAATAATTCGGCCCTGATGAAGGAGGCCCCCAAATGCCCTGAAACTTTCTAGAAAGATAGATCGGGACACGGCAAGTCACTAGGTGGAGTCTTCGGGTCAGATCTGAGGTATAATCCCTCCAAACTAAATAGATCTGAATCTCAAAAATGCCCTCCTTCTCTCCAATTAGTCTCAATGCTCTAGGAAATCATTTGTACCATATAACTCTTCCAAAAGGCACTAGAAATTATGGTGAAGACCCTGCAAGAAGAACCCAGATACTCAAATCTCCAAAATCCCTTCTCCTTGGCTAGATCGAACCTTCCTTCAATGAATGGTGTGCCTCCCTTGTTGGAAACCCCCAATGGTGCGCCCTCTCTCTTCATGTACCTGTAACAGGTGTAGAACTCTCTTGCAACTGAGTAGATCTGAAATAGAATGTTGTGGGTGGAGCATTGCATCCCCGAGACCAAGCTTGGAACAAGATAGGTGGAATCTTTCACCACTGAATTGTCCTCTAGGGTTTGTTAAGTCAAAACCCTCAAAACCCCCAAGGCATGGGATCACTAGCTAGAAGCCAAATATCAAAATGATAATCATACATGAATGAGAGAATATAGGCCCTTGCCTCTCCTTTATACTTCATGCTCACCTTGTCCCTCCAAAGTGACTTTTACTTTATTAATTATTAATTATTTAATTAACCTTTTTACCTCTGAAAAGCACCTTATCTCTCCTTGTGGCTTCTCTGGCCATTGAAAGTCACTTTTCATCATCTTATCCTGTAGTGTTGTTCCTCTCGATTCCAATGAGATATTACACTGAGAGGTTCCTCCAAGTATTGTGCCGAAAATGACCTCTTCAGTGAATTTAATTAACCTATAGCTCAAAATACTCAAAATCATGGAAATCGTCAGAATGCAACGGAACTAAAGCCAATCTGTGCAGAATGGATCATAATGATGAAATAGGATGAGCGATGCAAGCCAGACCCCAAAATATCTCTCGATAGCTCATGTACTCGCTATAATCTCCATCTGGCTACTTTGGTCATCATAACGCCTGGTAATACCTTGATGTCCCAAAGTGGGGACATTACATGATTCCTCCTTGGAAGTCACATGTTCAAATCCAGAGGGGGTAGGATATGTATACTTTTGTAAACTCAAATCCCTGTGTAAAGGGGGTCCCTTGTCCCACAAACAAGGGGGTCTCATATACCGATTTGGTATCTCACTTGGTCGTGACCTTAAAAAAAATAATCTCTCTCTCTCACACACATAATCAATGTGCCCAACTTCTCTATATCATATATTCATTCTACATCATAATATATTATTCCTTATAAATCTTATCTATGATAAAATTCAAACCTCACATATAATATAAGTCTTATACATGTGTTCTTTGATCCTTAAGTATACAAATGTAAATAAAATAACATTATAAATAAAATGTCCATATAAATAGCAAATCCTATGACTTAAACAAATATAAAGGACAGTTCTACAATTAAGTTCCTTCCATTTCGTTGGATTGTGATCTAAAATATCTTCAATCACACCACACCATTGAATGATATTTCATCTCAAAAGCATGTTACCAAAATTCATCTCCTATGGTTCCTTCGATAAGAGAAAACTCATTAAAAATAATAACAATTGTTTCTACTCCTAGAATATGCATCACAATTAAAGATGAGTTATAATATGAAGTAAAATGCAAATTAAAGATGAATTATAATATGAAATAAAATACAAAATCGTGTACCTAGGATATTTCTTCTAATTGTATTCACATATTTATTAATTATGAAGTTATTTTATTAATTTCCTAAAATCACTATACTCTAATGTGAAATTCCCACCACAACAAGAACTAGACTTAATTAAGGTTTGGCACAATCCAAACATCTCTCCACCAACTCTCCATGTAAAATTTATGCATGGCCATAGGGTGCCTTTCATAGCCATTCCTCGCCTTGTTTTTTTAGTACTCATGCACAATGACACATGCTAGTGATACATACTTCCTAGTTTTTTATTATCTAATACGTATGGTATTCACCCTCCTCCTAACCACTTTTTCCTCATTTTACTCAACCACTTTGTATTTTTTCCTCTTATCTTGAAATTCATATATATGTTCACATAATTTTATTTTATTTTAAATAGAAAGAAAATGGTTTCTTTAATTTAAATGTTTCTAATGCATAATCACTTTATTTTTTTATACATTCTACTTTTGTGTTTTTAAACTCAAATCTATTTTTACTCATAAATATTATTTATATTTAAAAGAGTGCATTTCTATCTATATGAATAATATTTCCATTTAAATAAAATGTACTTGTATCATTATAAAAAAAAATAGTATTTTTAAATGACATGCATATGATATATATCTTTATTTCAAAATATGAAATCTCAATTGATATCAAGGGTGAGGCTATAGTCATTCCAACCCTTGTGCACACATATTTATAATGAGGGGAACCGTTACTTCTATGGATGAGGTCATGTTCACTTTTTCTTGTTTTATCGTTAGTAAGAGATTTGTGGTTTACTGAGAAATAAGGACTTTATGCTCTTATTGCACGCCCCTCGGTACATCCTCGTAGGTGACTTCTGCAGTCTTGTCTCATGACATTATGTAACCTTTTGTATGAGGATATATCTACTCCTGCCTCGATCTCCATGGAGGGAATTGTTAATAGGAAGGAGTAACCCTCACCTCTCTATATGGTATACATGTCACACCTCTTTTGTATAGTCTTTACCCGTATGTAGGCTAAATTGGCAACACTAACCCCTGTACCTACACACATCTAGGAACACGCATCAAACAACATTGTCCATATAACCAAAACAAATCATAATCATATGTCTATAACATAGCATCTAATCTCTTAACTCATCTCAAGCTCATGTACCTAGACTCATTCTTAGAGTCTGTTTCCTTATAAATGATGCATGTCACACTTAGCAAATCATTTATAACATTGCAATATAACAAGTTAATTATAGATGTTATATATAATTATCATCATGCCAAAATCATAAATATATATGTAGAGTTACAATCATTCAATAACATTTAAGTAGATTTCAGTGTGTCTATGAGTCATACATAATTAACATATCATATCACACCAAAAGAATTATAAAACATAAATCACATAAAAGTATATTTATCAAACAATACCAAATAATTCATGCATCCAAAACACCCTCAAAGTAAGTAATAAGTCTCAAAGTAAGTAATAATAAGTCTAGTGAAAAATGATACATTGCAAAATTGAACAAATTAGACCATATAAACTTTTAAAAAAAATAGAATAATGAATATGTTTTTAAATTAATGAACTAAAGTGAATAATAATAAGTCTAGTGAAAAATGATACATTACAAAATTGAATAAATTAGACATATAAACTTTAAAAAAATAAAATAATGAATTTGTTTTTAAATTAATAAACTAGGATAGTTACTTATCATGTAAATTTTTTGTTTTCATTAAAAAAAATTATTGAATTATAACAATATGTAACAAATAGAACTATTCCTTAGAATGAAATAAGATATTTGAGGACTAACCATATGTAAAAGCTCATATAGATTCAAATCTCCCATAGTTTAAATAGACATAACTCTCCTTCTAGAACCAAATTTAAAACTATGTTATTCTAAAACTTAATAATGATGAACATAACCTAAAGCCCAGACATAGAATATAAAAGTTATAAAATAAACCAATCCATGTTAAGCACAAAAATATTATGCATGTGTTTGTCAAAATACATAAAGATTTGAAGTCATTCTAGTGAGAATGATCCTCTTGGAAGAACGATATTTCTTGTAACTGTAAGCTTGCATCAAACCCTTCCTATGTCTATTGTTGGAATCCTAAACAATTGATTTAGTTCAACAAAAAAAAATAGATAGAAGCATTTTACTTGATGACAAAAAACCTCCCTTCTTTATCCAACAACTTGAGCATAATGAAAAGTTGTATAAATAACAAAGATATTCACTTTTATCCTTGGTTTATAGCTTGGGTGGTTGGGTAGTATGTTTGTTATCCTTCCCACTCGGGTTCAATTCCCTCAAAGTGGACATGTTGGTTTGTTGTGATAAAGCTAGAAGGGTAAACAACCCCTATGATAAAGGTCCACTCTAGTGGACTTTGGGATGCCTCGGCCCTTTCTAAGTCACAAGTTATTGGTATATCTAGCTTGCAAGTTGTTCGATATACTATTGGGTTATAGTGACAGTCAATAGACTTGATCTTGGACCTAGCCCAAATCAAACCTACCAATCACCAATTTCCATGTTTAAAAAAAACAAAGACACCCACCTTCAAAATTACAATCCACCCTAAAAACCAACTATGAACATGAGAGTGAAAATTGCAATCCACTCTTGAAAGAGCAATCACTATTATTTTTACCTTATCTAAAGGAAGCGACATTGTCATGGTCATGCCTTCCCTATCACAACCCAACCTTAATTTTCCCTTTGCATCTCGTACTCTTATGCTTCATTTGGCAACAAACCCTTGACCATGTCATGGCTTGAGGGTGTCGAATGAAGCGTGAGATTTTATGGTGATATATAACTCATATATATGTGTGTGTGGGGGGGGGGGGGGGGGNTGAATATCATTGGCGACTTAACTAGTGAACCATGAATTCCTTGGAAATTGATAATTTGGAATCTTAGACCTATGCTAGGAAAGTTCTTGTTTATCAAGTTAGGACTCGATTTACTCTCATCTAGGAATTTGATTAATAGAATTATGTTTAGTATATGATCATTAGTCTAGCAAAGTGATTATCATGCTTAAAAAGTATATTTAAGTAATATGTTTTCTTATCCTATATAAAAAAAATTACAAAATATGTTGGGCTTGGATTAAGTGTAAAATGAAGAATGAAGTATAGCAATGAACCATTATCTTGAGATGGTGTAGATGACATTAGGGAATGCTAAATTGAATATATAGGACTTGCCAATTAACACATGTTCATCTTAATCCTACATTTATCAAGTCAAAATGGAATCAACCTATGAGATTGATATTGAGACATAATTCACTATGACTCTCTTGGTAAATTAGACATGTCAATTGATCTACTATTAATATGCCTATTTTAAAAGGGATCTTATACTATTTTGGATGGTAAACGTGTTTATTGTTTTTGTTTCCATTACTCTTATGCAAATGTTAATCGCGAGGTACTGCTTGAATAAAATTGTTTAGTTTAATATTGCACTAAGTAGTGCGCATAAACATTGTATGCAATAGTGACACAACCCTAATCACTAACTACTTGGATTTAATGTCATCTTGTGATGATTCTAGGTAGGGGATGGTCATGGATTTTTCCAGTTGGCACACTCATGAGGACATAGAATCCAATTGAAATCACCCTTCTCTGACTATTTGGCAAAAGTATGAGGGGTTAGTTGAAGATTTGAAGACCTTAAAAAGTCAAGTCAACGACTATTCCACATTTCTTTGAGAGATTGAGGGGATATTGGAATCCTTGGGATCTAGATACAAGGACAAAGAAAAAAGGGCCTTGGAGGAAGAAAACCCTAGTTTTGAAGGAATAACTAAGTGTTGCAAGTTGGGATATGAGTTGCGGAAGCAAAATACTCCTTCTTTTAATGGTTAGACCAAGAGGGATAACAAAGTAGAATATTGGTTGGTAGCCATAAAGACACTTATGTTTCTCTATGACTTCAACTACTGTGAGAAAACCATGTTTGCTAGTTGTCAATTCATTGATGATGTAAACCTTCAATGGGATCACTTGAAGAAAATGACAGATGTGAATGAAAAGAACATTGTCTGATTTGCTTTCAAGAAGCATTTTGAGGACAACTACTTGAGTGAAATGTACTTCAGAGGTAAAGAAGATTCTTATTATGAGTTGCAACAAGGATCAATGACTGAAGATTAATATGGATGGAATTTCATAGAACTCGTTAGGTATGCCTATGGACTTAGTGAATAGTCTAGAGTTGGTCATTTTTGGGGGGGATTGGGAGACCATGTTAGGGACACATTGATAACTTTAATCCCCAAAACCTTGATCAAGGCCATGCAAAGGACTTAGTTTGATGGAGTAGAAGAACAACAAAGGAAGGACTTAAGTGGAATGCTTAACCATAAAATTTCTAATAAGAGGATTGATGAAGGAAAGTTGAACATATGAATTTCAACCATTAATGTTGTCCCATGTCAACGCTCTCTTGAGCACAATTATTATGTGATCAAGAGTTGACTTTAGAAAAGTTGATTGTTAATTTAAAGGAGATGGTAAAGGGAAAGTTGTCAAAGATGATGACTTCCCATTTGATTTCTATCAAGTCACGTGGGATTTCGTTGGCCCTAAGCTCCTCCAACTTTTGGAGAAGCCATGGCCAAGCAGTCTCACAGAGACTTCATAAACGGGGGTTAGTAAAGTTCATTCTTAAGCCTAATGGTTTTGAACAAATATCTAGTTGGAGGACTATCATGCCTCAATGTCTCATACACAATTCTTTCCAAAGCCTTAGCCTTAATAATTAAGCATATCCTCCTTATGACCATTTGACCAAAGTAGACTATCTCCATACCAAGGAGGTTCATCCTCGATAATGTAATTGTTGTTTGGGAAGTAGTGTAATGGGCTAAATGCATAAGGCCTTAATGGTATATTTATTACATTGGATTTTGAACAAGTCTACGACAAGGTGGAGTAGCCTTTAATTTTGGCCATGCTTTAGGTTATTGGCTTCAATACTCACTTTAGAAATGTGTCCAATACTTTGTTTATGGATGCATCTCCTTATCTCTCCATCAATCAAGTCAAGACTCAAATCTAAGAAGTTTGTTATGTTCAAGATGTCCCCTTGCTTCGACCTTACATGTAATTGCAATTGAAGCCCTTAACTATCTCATTCATCACAAAATGGTGCAAGGTTTGCTTAGGGGTGTCCCCCTACTAAGACCTCAGGAAAGGAAAATAATCAATGGCCATTTTGGTGATGATCCACTCCTAACTATACTACATGATAAATGATCTTTGGACAATGCTATGGATTGTATCCATATCTTTTGTGAGGCTTTTGGTTCTAAGATTAAGAGAGAGAAAATGTAGTGTTACCACCAAAGCCAAAGTGATATGCATGATTGGTTAGCTAAGCTAAGATGGTTGTGGATTCAAACATGCCAAATGATCTTTAAGTTCCTTGTGATTCCATAGATAGTGAGAGGGCCGAATGAAGTCGACAAAAACCCTAATTTTGTAATAAAGAGAAAAATAATTTGGCACTAGGGCAATGCAACACTTGAAGAGAAATCACCCAAGAGGAGTGCAACCCTAGAGAGAGAAAGAACCTAAGAACAAGTGTGCTAGAGAGAGAAAGAAACCCAAACACGAGAGAGCACAACACTTGATGATGCCCTTGCATAAATCACTTTTATTGAGAATGAATGAATCACTTGAATAAACTAAAAATGAAGGTTGTGTGTGTGTATAAACAACTCAAGAGGTATGGTGTTTTCCCCAAGAGGGGTTATGAGCGTACATGTACAAGGTTGGTCAAACCTAGAAATATAATAATAATTACAATATAAGGTTATTCTTGGTTGAAAGTGAAGCTTACAACATTTTCATCATCCCCCCTTAAGTTGATCAAGGGGGCATAGAGAAAAATGATGAATACAAATAAGAATGGCTCTATAGATACCCGACACATTATAGGTCAATTGTGGCTTAAATACAAATGAAAGTGGGTGTATAGATACCCAAGTCAATAAAAGGTTGGTCACTGCCAAAATACAAATGAGAGTGGTTCTATAGATACCCAACTTAATATAAGATTAGCGGTGGCCGAAAATGAAGATTACACCCCTATTTTCAACATACCCCCTTAATATGAACCATAGAGATAAGGCATTACATCACAAGATTCACATCCCACCTTAATAGTAAATAGGGGGCACATAGAGAAGATATTGCATATTATCCCCTTGAATGCCATATCTCCCACATTAACGATTCCTATGGAACCTCTATAGATGTAAAGACTTTTGCAAGATAGGAGCTAGATGAGAAATCAATAAGGTCCTTGTGATCATCATTAGCCTACTTAGTCATTGTAGGAGGATTAATGTCATAATGTGAAGGAGAGAGATCCATTAAAACATGTTAAGAAACCTCAATAAGAAGTGGTGGAAATGATCCTAGCAAACAAACTTCATTAGAGAAGGCGAGGAAGTACTTAGCTCCCCTAAGACAAGTGGTCATAGGCCCACAAATGTCACTATGAACCAACACAAGAGGTTGAAAAGCATGCCTCACATCACAATAACATAAGGAAACCACTTTAAAATAATCATTCATGTCCTTTATCACCCATCAATAATCAGAGAGGAAGATCCCATATGCGGAGTGGACAACCAGATGTGCATTGTAATATGAGTCCATCATAAGTTCAACTTGATAGGCCCAAGAAAAATAAAGGTACCAACTTATTTTGGAAAAAAATGTTGTGTGCCACCTATGGTTGCATAACAAATGAAGAAAGAGAGCATTGGCCTTGAAGGAGGGTTTAAAACCTAGGAAACCCTACAAAACGTGTGTTGGCCTTGAAGGAGTGTTTAAAGTTTAAATCCTAGGAAAGCCTAGTAAAAGTGTGTTGGCCTTGAAGGAGTGTTTAAACCCTAGGAAAGCCTTGTAAAAGTGTGTTGGTCTAGAAGTAGGTTTGAAACTTAGGAAACCCTAAAAAAAATGTGTTGGCCTTTAAGTAGGGATTAAACCCCAAAAAAAACCTTAGGAAACCCTTAAAAATAGATGATTAGGTTTAAACTCTAGGGAAAAGCCTAGGAAACCACAGAAAAAGAGATGATCCAAAGACCCTAGTTCTACAATGACAAAGAAGCCTTAAGTGATGCCACTAACCAAAAATCTTTAGATCAACAATTGAATTGAGTAAGAGAGATTCACACTCACTCTAATACCATTTTGGGATTCACAAGAAATTGTAACATAATTGAACATAACCAACAAAAACCCTAATTATGCAATAGAGAGAAAAATAAACTATCACTGGGGTAGGCACGACAATTGAAGAGAAATCACCCAAGAGAAGCGCAACCTTGAAGAGAGAAAGAACCCAAGAACAAGTGTGCTAGAGAGAGAAATAAACCTATGCGAAAAAGAGTGTGAAACACTTGATGATGCCTTGAGGCAAATCACTTTTATTGAGAATGAATGAATCAATTGAATAAATTGCTAATGAGTTGTGCATGTATACACAATTGTTGATACAACCCTTTCCTTGGGAGGAGTTATATGACTATGTGTATAAGGTAGTACTTAGTCGGACCTAGAAGTAGTTACATGATAGAGGAACAAATTGTTGCGGTGCGTCTTTATCCGAGGATAGTCTCTATGGATGATGTTCCTACTCTCGAGAAACCATGCATTGCTGAGGAAATTTTAGATGTTCTAAGGGGTTTCACCAAAGATAAGAGCACGGGTCCCAATGGGTGGACTATAGAGTTCTTTCTACATTTTTTTGATCTAGTTGCAAATGATCTATTGGAGGCAGTCGAGGAATCATGATTATCTGGAGAGGTGAACAGAACAATGAACTCAACATTTATTACACTCATTCCAAAGGTAAATGGTCCTGCTACATTTGGGGATTTCCAGTCGATAGCTCTATGTAATCTATGCTATAAGATTATATCTAAGATTATAGCCAAGAGAATTAGACCTATTTTGTCTCGAGCTCTATCAGAGGCGCAGTTCGGATTTTTAAAAGGAAGGCAAATTATTGACGCCATTGGTACTGCACACGAGTGCCTTCACAATATCCAAGAGAAAAAATTACAAGCCTTAATCCTTAAGATTGATTTAAAAAAAACATACGACTGTATAAGCTGGGATTTTCTTAGGCTGGCTCTTCTTCAATGCGGTTTTGGGCTGCCGACGACCAAGTGGATTATGGGTTGTATTACATCAACTACTTTCACGATCTTAATAAATGGTGAGCCAACTGACTTCTTCAATAGTGGCAGAGGGCTTAGACAGGGGTGCCCACTGTCACCCCTACTATTTATTCTAGTAATGGAAGGATTGAGTCTGGCATTAAAAAGAAGCCAAGCTGAAGGTTCATTGACAGGTATTAAGGTGTCAAGGCTCATCAGGATTCTCCACCTTCTGTTTGTCGATGATATACTTATCATGACCAAAGCTTCTATCGCAGAATGGATGGAGATAAAAAGGCTTTTGACTATGTTCTGCAGTGCAACTGGTCTTATGATAAATGCTTAGAAAACATCTTTCCTTCGGTATGGAGTACAACAACAAGTCCTGGATACTGTAAAAGCTTATTTTCTTTATAATTTTTATGATCTTATTGATGGCTTTAGGTATCTTGGTTATTTTTAAAAAATTGACAGATACAAATTCGAGGACTGGCACTGGCTTATTCCTAAGTATGAAAAATGTATTAGCCACTAGTGCAACAAATGGATTTCTATTGGGGGATGCCTAGTCCTGATCAAGGTCGTCTTAGAAAGCTAGCCAGTTTACTGGTTGGCATTGGCAAATATTCTGTCCTCGGTTCTCCATAGAATTTGTCAAGTGGTTTTTTATTTTCTTTGGTCTGGTACAAGAAAAAAGAAGAGTTTTCACTTGTGTAATTGGCAGCTCATAGCACATCCAAAATTATCTGGGGGTTGGGGGTTGAGGAATCTGTTCAGTTTCAGCAGAGCCATGGTGGAAAATACCCTTTGGAGGGCATTGATGATGGATGGATTGTGGCATCGAGTCTTAAAAGATAAATATCTCCCTTTTGTTTTGGTGGCGCGATGGCTCCGAACGATATCTGAGATAGGGGAAAAAGGATCACAGTCATGGAAGCATCTTCTCAAGTCTTTACATATCCTTCTGCACTGGCTAGCATGGTGTCCGAGGACGGGAGAATCCATTTTGTTAGGCAAAGACCGTATTTTGGGCATGGGAGATGCGGCCATCTTGTCTGGGGATCTGATTACTACTCTAAATCTGAAAGGTGTGTTTTACCTATTCCAGGCCAATAATGCACCTCACCCAGGATTGATTTGCCCCAACTGGCTCACAAGAGTTGACTTGGAATTAGAGGGGCACTTAGCATTGGAATGGCAGAAATTTCGTTGTGCTCTCATAAACATTGGTGTACAACTGTTAATGAGGCTGGATGAACTAAAGTGGATAGGTGGCGACTCTTCTAGAATGATAACAGTAAAAAATGTTTATGAGGCCACTGAAAAAAAGGATAAGGAGTTGTGTGATCGGAGGATGGAGGAAGTCTCTGTGGTCCTGGGACTGTCCATTAAAAATAAAGCTTTTCACTTGGCTGGTGGCTGAGAATAAAATTCTCACATGGGAGAACTTGCAACATAGAGGTTTTATTGGCCCAAGCTATTGCGTTTTATGTAAGAAGAGCAAGGAAACATTGTATCATTTGTTTGTTGAGTGCTCTTTCACGCTAGCAGTATGGGAAAGAGTTTTAACATCCTTAAAATTCTCGGGGGTGTGGACTGGTATTTGTATTTCAAAGTGTTTCAAAAATTGGAAATTGCTAAATCCATCATTCCCAACTCTGTCAACTTTCGTCTGTTGGTACTTGTGGTTGGAAAGAAACCATGCAATCTTTGAAGATAGATATCCCTCCATTCAAAAGGTGGCGTTCCTGTCCTTATTAGCCATGGGAGACTACAAATCACCAATGAAAGCACTGACCTTGAGGAGGATGCCAACTCGGGGAGTGGTGGGTGGATCGGTAAGATGGTTTGATGGGGCTGCTCTTTCTTCGGGACTGAACAATGGGGTTGGAGGCATTATAAGGACCAGAGAGCATCGAACCTATAAATGGACCATTAATTGCGGACCTGGCACTAATACTAGAGCGGAGTTGATGGGAGTATGGGCTCTTTTTACTCTGGCTTCTCGGCTTTCTATTCCAGAGCTTCTTGTACAGGGGGATTCAAAGATAGTCATTGAATGGCTGCGGGGAAAGGGACGCCTACAGGTGATCTCACTGGAGTGTTGGAAGGATAAACTTATTGAACTTATCAAGCTTTTCCAAAATATCACTTTCTTGCATGTGTACAGAGAAGAAAATTCGGAAGCGGATGGTCTATCTAAACAGGCGCTCCTCAAGGCTCCCAAGAAAATTGTCTATTATCAATGTGAAGAGGACCATGAGGGTCCTCATTTGTCTTTAGACCTTTTCTAGAAGTATTGATGTTTGATCAATATTTTTTTTGGGAGTTAAGTGTGCGGAACATCTATGAGACTTCTGTTTTTTTTTAGAAATGCTTTGATAGATGCCTTTTGGGTACATATCTTTTGCGGAAGCTTTTTATAGCCATGTATCGAAAACTTAGCACAACAAAATTTTATGTGGAAAAAAAAATCAAACCTAAAAATATAATAATAATTACAATATAAAGTTGGGCTTACACTATTTGCCTATTCTTTGCCTATTCTTTGGAATAGGGTAATCCACATAATTGAAGGCAAGATTGAGAAATGGATCATAAGAATAGGGTAATCCACATAATTGAAGGCAAGATTGAGAAATGGACTATAACGCCACTCTCTTTGGTTGCCAAGTTTCAGATTTGTACCTAAGTATTGGTAGCCAGCCAGATATATTATTCCTCGTGTTGGGGAGCTTCTTAAAGTGCCTATTGGGGAGCTTCTCAAAGTGCCTACAAAGATTGGAAACGTTTCGCAAGATCTTCCTGTGAGCAAATGCTCAAGGTAAAATGGACTTCCATCAGGTAAGCTTGAACCTTATTGCTTGCCAACGACTAGAGGAATCTTGGGATCCTCTAATCATATACTCGAGCGTAGGCGCTTTGTGCAAAATTTCAACAAAACCTCTCCAGATTTGTTGAAATTTATTTTCGAACAAAACCTCCGCAGATTAGAAAAGAATGCAGGCGGTTTATAATAAGATACTCTGAGCAAAGGGTTTATCCACAGAAAGAAACCACAAGAGCAAAGGATTTATCACCAGCAATAAGATATTTTACAGGAGTGTCAAAGCCATTACGTGCAGCAGAAAGAATGATTTGCTCTCATTTGCAAATATATATCATCGACATTACTGTTTCACAAACTTTTACGTACGAAGAGTAACAAAATCAAACTAGAAGGGCTCTAGCACCACACGGGCCGGATTCGACCTTGAACAAAACCCTAATAACAGGGAAAACAAATATAATAAGAAGGAATTCCCCTCTCGTGCGACATTACCATTACAGAAACTCTAAAGCTTCAAGCAAAACGGACCTCGGACAAATCCGCACTAAAAATTTGAAATGCACGGCACTAAAAATCCACGAACTGCAGTAAAGAAATTCTTTATCCAAACAAGAACAACCTCAATAGTCAAACTCCATGGCCAAAACGGACAAATCGTAGTAAATCAAATCCTCTTCTCGTAAAGAAACCGCATTTAGCCTCCAAAACCTAAATTATCAACTCAATTTACCATTTTACGGGATTCGAATGCTTAACAAGAAAAATAAATCAAAGACTACAGCGGGATTTGGGCTTTAAGCCGGTCAAATTCGAGCTTATAGGTGTCTGTAGGAGTAGAATAATAACGAGAAGAAGCAGGATTTGTCCCGACCTCAACCATAGCCGCACCTTAAAGCCATTGGATGGCCGCCCTCGCTTAAAAATCTGCGTGTTAAGAAAAAATGAAAGGCAAATCTTAGGGTTTGAACGAGCGACCAGACAGCTACTTACGAACAGCTCCCGGCCAAACATACGCCCGCAATTCTTGAGAAATGCGATGCCGTGGATCCAAGAAAGGACATGACGTGGCAGACCAGAAGCGCCGAATTCCGTCGAGTGCGTACCAACGGGACCACGTAGAGGGCAATGGTAAATCAAGATCGCGGCCGAGAGTGCGTGCACGTGGCCGGCAAGATCAAATATGAGGCACACCTTACCTGATTTCGCCACGGTGGCTGACGGAATCTGTGCTTTTGCTTCTTCTCCGTTCAACGGGCCCGCGCTCCCGGCCCCACCCCGAACGGTGCGGAGCAGCGACCGGCTGTTGCGGATCAGATGGTTGGCTGCCATGAATGGCCCTTCCATGACTTTGTAACACCTGTCGCTTCGTATTTGTGGGCTTCCATTATGAGGTGGCTACTTGATAAAATTTGATGACGTGGCTCCCTTACCCAGGACAGGTGCAAGCCCCTAGATACCTCCCCCTTTGGAGGAAAGTGAACTGCTTTATTTTATTTGTGCCCACAGGGAATGAAAATGAAATGAAATGAAATGAAAGTATTTTTAACGTCCACGAGGCTAAAAATAGCCTATGGGACAGATTGCTTTTCCATCTGGCTTTTGCATTCGGCCCTTTTCTTGTGAAGTTTTACAATAATCGCTCCCAGCTTCTCAACAAACTCTTCGCTGAATAGATTATCCCAGGAATTAGCTGCCAGAGATATTACGTCACCTCTTCTCTTTGTTTGGGGCAGGTAAGTTCGAGTGATGGAAAAGATATTTATCTAAGAAAGGATAGGGTAGCTATTGGGATGACATGGACACGCGGCACGCCTCACTCCACATAATGGAGATAGGGACAGATATCATCATTGGCAACGAGCATCTAGAATCACACTTTTTTTTATTTTAAATAATTTATTGGTAATTATGCCGAAAGGCGTATTCTTATTAGAAACAATTAATCACCTTTTGATCTAAAATTCTAATTTGATGGCTAACAATTGAAGATACTGGCATATTCTTAGTCGTCCTCCTAAATCAATGAATGTGATTTACTCTTCATAGCTTCCTTGTATTTTTGAATGCATCTGTTAACCTGTTTACTTTTTAACATTTACCTAATCATATTAAGAAATCACTGTAGCACCATATGATTGCCACGTTTAAATGATTAACCTTTGAGATTACCACGTTGGGATGACATGGACACACGGCACGCCCCACTCCACATAATGGAGATAGGGACAGATATCATCATCATTGTCAACGAGCATCTAGAATCACACTTCCTTTGATTTTAAATAATTTATTGGTAATTACTTGAAGGTTATAAAAAAACGTTGTCTAACTGTTCTATGAAATGAAATCACTATTTTTTGTTGTTTAAAATCCATTTATGAATGTGTTAGCATTAGAAATCACCTCCAGATTGTGTTGGAGGTAAGCCCACTACCCATCAGAGTTTTATGTCACAAGTTGGTTTTAAAGAGTCAAATGGGCGCAAAATCAAGATGATATCGCTTTAACTCAGAAAACCGGACTGGTATGCACCTGTAGGTGAGGTCTTGATTAACTTCAATTAGTAAGTTGGAGTAAGGGTGAATAGGAGGAAGATTTAGTGAGAAAGGTGTAGAGGCCCGCTATGAATATCAGATTTTCCAGCAGCCTAAGGAGGAAAAACTTAAACACAAGGTCCTTTTGGATTCAAATTTCAAGAACGTTGAAAGAAATCATAACAATACTATAATCAAACATTTATCATAATATAGTTATGACAATCCATGTGAATCAATCAAACATGAACTCTCTCAGTGTCAGAGGAAAATAAGATGGAGAAGAAACTAACTTTCATTAAACACGATATCTCAAAAACAAATACATAACCAGAGAACCAATGTTCTTCATCAAAAGTTTACAATACGGGAGCACTGCTCAACCATCGACCATTACAAAATATCAAAACTGCCTATATATAAGCAGAACTGCTACAACCACTAGGAGTGTGATTGGACCACTGCATTAACGCTTTCAGTCAGTGCCTGCTCTGTCAGATTGTGCAGACCTCTTCATGTCAGATGCGAGTCAGACGCAATTATGTGCTTTACCAGAAAGTCTGTCCATAAGGAAGCTTCGGATTGAGAGTCTGCCTTTACGACCGCTCTCTGCATGTTTTCCATTTATGGGATGAGGCGAGGTCTCAACTGCTACCCATAATCTTCAATAATTGTCTTCATTGGGATTAGGATTGGACTTGACACCCATAATTGTTCTCAAACGGTGCCAATGACTCCTGCGAGTCCATCATGATGCCTCGAGGCCATGAATGGTCTTTGTCTGTGACCAATGCGAGCTTTGCAGGGGGCACGCTGATAGCGTATGCGCAGGGGTGATGTGGAGCAAGGTGCTTTCGGCCTTTGGCGCAACTCCTCTCCATTGCTCCATCCTCAATGTGACCTAGGGCCATGACCCTACGCAATTGTGCAATTGCGGGCGCTACCAAGGGTGGTCTGAAAGCAAACTGCTTTTGTCCCCGCAATTCACCATGAACCGCCATGCGTCCCTTTCAAAAAACCACGGTTCCAATTGTGGCCTGCCCTTAAAATTTTAAAACGTGCACACCTTTCGACCCCGCAATGGAGTGTGACGTTGATCTTAGATGAGGCTTCCTGATCAACGACCCAACTCTGGCGCTTTAGATTGACGGATCAGATATTCCCTCTTCGAATCAATGACTGAGATCTATTTCGTGAATCGACCTTCGGGAATTTCAATTCTCAAACCACATTTCCCTCTAAGCAAAACCTCTGGAGCTGAGGATCTAATGGCGCGTGACATTCTGGATAATTGAACGGTCCAGATCTATTTCGGGCTTCGACCATTGATTTCGGGCCTGGAATGAGTTGCTCTGAGTGTTGTGCTATGCGCTCATGGTTGCGGCCTGCGGCCCTTGACAACTTTATGTGACAACATTTATCTCCACAAGGGATGGCATGCTCCCTGCGAGCTGCCAAGAACAAGTAGTTCCAATGCCTTAGTTGTTGGGCTATGGAGTCATGGTCTGAAACATCATACTGAAGAAAACAGACTGACACGTACACTATTCTAAAAATGAAAGCAAACACACATGCTCCTGAGGGAGCTTATTTATGTATAAAACCTATACTAACTAATCTTTACAAAGTGCTAGGTGAAAGCAAACTTCCACCATAGCCATTCAAGTAACTTCCTAACTGGAATCTCTTTTACTCTGTCAGCCACTAATAACAGATGATGCAACTGTGACAGCAGAACAACTACATCCTTCGGCTTTCCTCCAATGGCTGAAGTTGAGATAAAGCTAGGCGGCTCCAAGGCATGAAGGAAATGCAACTCCATGTACTCGCTAACATGCTCATAGAACGAGTGGAAAACTCCAGAAAATTTGTAACAGACATCCCGATTTGCTCCACAACTGCTCACACATGGTTGGATATCTTTGGTAAGCACAGGTGGATGAGAAACTGATGCAGGCTGACTGATCCCAGGTGGTGGCTGCTCACTCACGGGCTCAGGGCAGGATATAAACTGCTCATTTGGCTTTCCCTCTTTTTCTCCTTCATGGCTCTCCCAAGGATCATATTCACAATCATAATAAACAAGAACCATGGGAGAGCTCTGCTCTTCGTCATCTTCGTTGGGATATTCATCACAAGTTGTTTGTTCTTGGCCAGTATTCGAAATCACTTCTTCGTCATAAGTAGGGTTGCCAAGAACATCTGTTTCGAGGACCGGAATATCCTCTGCATCTTCATAAGAGCAGCAAGCATGATTTGCCTTCAATTTCTATATTTTTGCAGGAAGTGATTTTACCAGTCTCACCAGCTCACCCAAAGTATCTTCTTCATCTTCATAGTCTGGATTAGAATCTGCTATATTATGAACACAATCGTTATATTCCTTACAACAATTATGAGAAATAAATTCAGAAGAATAAAACTTTTGACAATGCCCATTGAAAGCCGCATGAAACTGCTCCAAGGAGGAGATGCTAGCGGGGGGGGGGGCTAAGGAGTGGTACCAATTGCAAGCATCTCCAGCTAATGAGATCATGAACATCTTTAATAATACATCCTCATGATGTATTTCCCATTGATGCATGAGTTCATGAAACTCAAGGAGATGCTCAACAGGGTTGTCCTCTTTACGCTCTCTAAATATGGGCAAATAATCACCCCATTCATTTGGAGTAGGAACAACATTAGGAAAACAAGGAACATAGGAGAAATTAAAAGGAGCATACCTCCAAGCCAAGATTCTTTCCATTTTGAATCAGTGGAGTCGCCAATCGATCCTTTAATCATGGAGTTGCTAGGTGAATGATATGTAGTCTGAATGTGTCTGGTCTTTGTTCACCATCAAAGACCAGATCGTTGTCAACCTCCCAGAGAACTTTCAAGCTGAGAAAGCGGTTGCTAAAATCTTTCTTGAAAAAGTTCTCCGGGTCAGTGCGGGTGTGCTAGAGGCAGCCACAACCAAAATAGTGGAGTTGCCAGGTGAAAATGCAATCTTCAATGGTTCTGATATCTGATGCACCTTCAAAATCAGAAGCTCGTTGTCGTTCTACCCAGGGAAAAGTCTTCAATTCGTTCCCCGACAGCGGCGCCAAAAATGTTAGCACTAGAAGTCACCTCCAGATTGCGTTGTAGGTAAGCCCAGTACCCATCAAAGTTTTATGTCACAGGTTGGTTTTAAAGAGGTCAAATGGGCTCAAACTCAAGATGATATCACTTTAACTCAAAAAACTGGACTGGTATGCACCTGTAGGTGAGGTCTTGATTAACTTCAGTGAGTGAGTTGGAGTAAAGGTGAATAGGAGGAAGATTTAGTGAGAAAGGTGTAGAGGTCCGTTATGAACATCAGATTTTCCAGTAGCCTAAGGAGGAAAAACTTAAACACAAGGTCCTCTTGGATTCAAATTTCAAGGAAGCCGAAAGAAATCATAACAGTACTATAATCAAACATTTATCATAATATAGTTACAACAATCCATGTGAATCAATCAAACATGAACTCTCTCAGTATTAGAGGCAAATAAGATGGAGAAGAAGATGAATTTCATTAAACAAGATATCTCAAAAACAAATACATAACCAAAGAACCAGTGTTCTTCATCAAAAGTTTACAATACGGGAGCACTGCTCAACCATCGACCATTACAAAATATCAAAACTGCCTATATATAAGCAGAACTGTTGCAACCACCAGGAGTGTGATCGGACCACTGCATTAACGCTTTCAGTGGGCACTTGCTATGTCAGATTGTGCAGGCCTCCTCATGTCAGATGCGAGCGAGGCACAGTTATGTGATTTACAAAAAAATCTGTCCATAAGGAAGCTTCAGATTGACAGTCTTCCTTTACGATCTCTCTCTGCATGTTTTCCATTTATGGGATGAGGTGAGGTCTCAGCTGCTGCCCACAATCTTCAATAACTGTCTTTATTGGGATTAACACTGGGCCTGACACCCATAATTGTTCTCAGACAGTGCCAATAACTCCTGCGATTCCATCCTGACGCCTCGAGGCTATGAATGGTCTTTGTCTGTGACCAATGCGAGCTTTGCAGGTGGCAGTCTGATAGCGTATGCACAGGGGTGATGTGGAGCGAGGTGCTTTTGGCCTTTGGTGCAACTCCTCTCTATCGCTCCATCCTCAATGTGACCTAGGGCCATGACCCTACACAATTGCGCGATTGCGGGCGCTACCAAGGGTGGTCTAAAATCAAACCGCTTTTGTCCCCGGAATTCACCATGAACCGCCACGCGTCCCTTTAAAAAAACCACGGTTTCGATTGCAGCCTGCCCTTAAAATTTTAAAACGTGTGCACCTTTCGACTCCGCAATGGAGTGTGACCGTTGATCTTGTGATCTAAGATGAGGCTTCCCGATCAACGACCCAACTCTGGTGCTTTAGATCGACGAATCAAATCTTCCCTCTTCGAATCAACGACTGAGATCTGGTTCGTGAATCGGCCTTCGGGAATTTCAATTCTCAAACCACATTTCCCTCTAAGCAAAACCTCTGGAGTTGAGGATCTGATGACGCGTGGCATTCTGGATAATTGAATGCTCCAAATCTATTTCGGGCTTCGACCATTGATTTCGGGCTTGGAATGAGTCGCTTTGAGTGTTGTGCTTTGCGCTCATGGTTGCGGCCTACGGCCCTTGACAACTTTATGTGATAAAAGACTGCAGAAATGGATTCAACATGCTAAAAAGCCCTTAAAACATTCAAATTATACAGAAATATATCTGGAAATTTAACAATTTCTTATATTAAATATGGGAATTTAACAATTTATTGTATTAAATATGGGAATCTAACAATTTCTTGTCAAATTTCAAGCAAATGTTCAGCCATAAAAAAAAAAAAAAAGGTCACAATGGTAGTGGATGTGATGTGATGTAATGTAGTAAACATTTTTACGTGGTTAAAATTTGAAAAAAAAAGTTAATGTTATTATAAATTTAGTATTTTGATTAAATTTTAATGATTTACATTAATTTGGAATTGTGCAAAACTTATGATTTCACTTTCTACAAAATTTTAATCGTGGTGAAACCATTCATATATCTAAAATTTTAGTTAAATTCCTATTAGATTTGTGATTGAAAATGGTTATTTTTTAGATGTGCTTTTGAGTTAGAATTAAGATCATGAAATTGTTAAAATTACAAGAAATTTGAAAAGTTTTTCTTTGAATTTTTTTCTTGAAAACCAATCATTTTTAATAATTGTAAAAATAAAATTTACACTTTAATGATAGCCCCAAAAAATATCATATCAAATTTATGAATATTTTACACAAGAAAAAAATAATAAATTAAATATATTTTTAAAAATTACAAAATTGGGAAAACGTCTTGTTTTCAAATTTTAATAGTGTTTATTGATTCAATGAGTTTTAAATAAAATGAAACCACTAACCTTAATAGTTGTAAAATTGTTGTAGTTTTCGGTGATTTTTCTGTTCAATTTTGCTTGAAAATGGGCGAGAATAGTTAAGTGGTTAACTCTGTATAATTCATTTTTACATTAAAAATGCAATTTATTAATCCTTTGTTGACTTTACTAACGCATTAAAGAAGGATTTTCTCTAAATTCTTTATTGGTAGAAGAGTAGAACTCTTCCCATTTTGTTTATGTTTTGATTTTTGAGTTAATTAGATTCGAGGTTGTTTATTACATGCTTATATTTTAGCATATCTTTTATGTGAATGTATTGTGAGAAACTTGCCATTGCGATCATTCCTAATCTTTTCATCATAATATGATAATTGTGGGATTTGTATGTTTATTGCTAAAACTTTTCATAGTAATGTCTTTAGTCAACTCATATATAGAGTTATATTTCACTTGCATTCTTGCTTACACCTTACTTGGGATGATGGTTATATTTTAATTTTAGAATATAATATATTTATATATATTTTAGATTTTACCATTTCAATGGGGATTTACAATTTTCTTAACACTATTTGTAGCATCCCATTTTGGGAATTGTACTTTTTTTTTTAATGTTGCCTCATGCGTTGAGGGCTCTCTCTCTCTCTCTCTCTCTCTCTCTCTCTCTATATATATATATATATATATATATATATATAACCTAAACATATTACATCAATAAGTGGGATCTCACCATATCCTCCCTCAAAACACTCTCTCTTATCTTTTCCTTCTAGGGTGACACATTTGCATGCTTCATTTTTCTAAAAATTTCCTCTTTGAATGAGCAATCCTTTTGTAGATGACCATGTGCAAGGTAGATTCAACAACGAAAGGGTAGATCTTCATAGTCTAAGATTTGAACCATTTCCCCAACTATGACAAAGATGGTCTCCTCCAACATCTTGTCATCAAGGGACATATGAACAAGGATCCAAGGAACCCCTTCATGAGCCATAATTTACAAAGTTCGATTAAAAATGGGGCTTAACTTCTCCCCAATAGCCCATAAAACCCTATTATTGCATAAATGAATTGAAAACTTGAGCAATGACAGGCAAATGAAAGTCTCATCCTTTAGGGCAGATCTTGAGTTCAAAGAGTCTACCCACTCTTTTAGCACAAGCCCAAATTTGTTATAGAATTGGAGACCTCCGCTCATAATATCATCCCTATCAATCATAATTTCAAAAATAAATATATAGGACCCTCTTTGAAGTGGAGAAATATACACCTTCCCTATAATGTCCCCATTTTTGGACATTATTACATTACATAGTGTTATGCCTACCAGAGTAGCTAGATAAGGGTGAAAAAGAGTTAGGGAGATATCGAGGGGTCTTATTGGGCCCGACTTGCATCGTTCATCATCAAGATCCATTCTACACATCTTGGCTTTGGTTCCATTGCATTCCGACGATTTCCATAATTTTGAGTTATTATGGGTCATATCTTAATTAAATTCACTAAGAAGGTCACAATGGGCATATTACTTGTAGAAACCTCTTAGTGTAATAGATCATCGAAATCGGGAGGAAGAGCATTACATGATAAGATGATGAGAAGTGACTTTTAGTGGCCGAAGAAGCCATAAGGTTGGATAAATCACTTTTTAGAGGTAAACTGGTTAATTAATTAATTAAGTGATTTAATCAAGGAATAATAAAAGAAAGCAAAAGTCACTTGGAGGGAAAAGGTCAACAACAAATTAGGGTTTTGGGAAGCTATAATGGAAAGGTAAAGCGACCTAATTCATCATTATGCATATTTTGACTTGTCATTGAGGAGAGAGGCGCATCTCATGAGAGATAGTTCAGTGGATTCTAGGAGGAAGACACCAGTTGGTTGATTTTGGTGTTGAGAGACACACCCTAGTCATCGGGAAGATCATCCAGGTCTTCCATCATTCTTTAGCTGCAATTACACAGATTCCAGCAGCAAGGGCGCAATTATTCAGGGTGAGGGTGCAACTTCTGAGAAGGTTCAGTGGATTGACTTGTCCTATCTAGGGAGAGTTCAGAGATTCCCCTCCGAACCAATTGAGAGGAAGGCAAAGCGCATATTTTTCCTGGTTCCTCGTCATATTCTAATAGAGGAATCATCTGGGGTGCATTTTCCAGACTTGGGGAGTGCGACACATTGGGCGGACACATTTGGGATTCCCGAGCGATCATCAGATCAGATCTAGGGAAACCCTTCTGACCCATTTCATAGTAGGCCAAGGCGATCATTTCGAGACACATCTCAGCCGATTCTGATGGTGGAATCACTAGGGCACAGTTTTCCAATGAGAGAGGGGCGCATTCCCCCAGGGGGATCCATCCGGGGTCCAGACACACTAGCAGAGGGGCCGATCAGTCACTAGGATTGAGAGATAGAGCAGGGCGCACCATTTGGGACAATTTCCAAGCCATTCCGAGAGGTTTAGCCACCAGGGTGAACTTTCCAGACTTTCAACAATTACCATGCGAGCTGCCATAGTTCCAACTCATTCATTGATCCCGCAGTGCTCATCTATTACCGAGTATTATCATTTAGTTTGCTTATTGTATTCCGACTAAGATCCTTTTGTCATTTGATCTAGCCGAGTGATTCATTTTTATTCAGCCGCATTCGACATTGTACTCACAGAGATACCATAATATAAGATTTGCAGTCTTTTGTCTCATATATTATCTATATAGTCATTGATATGTTGTAACAATGAATTATCTACAATAGATACATCAGATTAACAATGTTCCCCAGACTAGCCAAGTTAGGAACATTACAGGGTTTAGCCACCAAGGTGAACTTTCCGGACTTTCAGTAGTTACCGTGCGAGCTACCATAGTTCCATCTCATCCATTGATCACACAGTGCTCATCTATCACCGTGTATTATCATTTAGTTTGCTTATTGTATTCCGACTAAGATCCTTTTGTCATTTGATCTAGCCGAGTGATTCATTTTTATTCAACCGCATTCGACATTGTACTCACAGAGATATCATAATATAAGATTTGTAGTATTTTGTCTCATTTATCATTTGAATAGTCATTTATATGCTGTAACAATGAATTAGCTACAATAGATACATCAGATTATCATTGTTTTGCTAGACTAGCCAAGTTAGGAACATTAGACTCCCTTTTGCTACAAGCACCCATGATGCTCTAATTCATGGAACCAACTTTGATATATGAAGTTTTGGCCTTGAAAAATACCCAATCAAAGTCCACTAACCTAGTCCCTTAGTTCCCTTCACAATCCATTCCTCATGAAGAGAACTCTCTCTCTCTCTCTGACACACACACACACACACACACACACACACATTATGCATTTGAGTTGATCTTATTATGTGAGTGTGTTATTATTGCACTTTAATGCATGTGGTTACAAATAATTGGGATGCAGGTATATAGAGTTGCATTTGTTTGATCCATTCTTGGGACCCACACTAAAATTAGTTAGATGATGAGAGAAACTTGAATGGTGTTATTCATCACTTTATGTGGATACTAATAAGAAGATGTTGGTATATTGAGTTACCTTTCAATGATCTATTCTCAAGAACAACACTAATAACATTAATTAGATGTAGCTCAAGCAACCTGAATGATATATAGTTGTTGTAGATATTGATATTCTAAAAAAGGGACCTCATGCTTAAACCTAGATGTTCTTACTTACATAAACCCTAGATTACCCTAAGTGAGGATTTTAACTATGGGAAACTGACTTAATTGATGTAAATTACATTTTAGGGATTTTATCCCTTGGGTTAGTGATGTTACCTAGAGGAGGGATACCATAGAATTAGGACCTAGGGATCTAACCCTAATCACCTAAGATCCTATTTTAAGTAGCTCCTATTTAGGATGTGGGAGCTTTTCATTTTTAGGGATAGGAGTATTGGATGTTGTGCTAATCATTGTTTTAACTTCCTTATTCCTCTACCTAATATATAATATATAGTCTTCATTTAGACAAACCATTTTTAGACAAACCATTTTAAGAACAAATTGTCATATACATTCTCATCTTCTTTTTTATTTAAAAAGGAACAACATATAAGTAGAAAAAATACATAAATTTGTAACTATAATCACTAATAGAAGACATGATTCTAGACCCCATACATCCATAAATATATTATGTCATACCAATATCAATAAAGACATTATAACCCTATGGATCCTAATAAAAGGAAGTACGATCATATTCTAGTGAAATTCCATCCACCTCCTCCCAGATATGCCATTAACTTGGAGCCATCTACAAACCATCCTTAGATAATAAATTAGTGCCCTCATTTTTTTTCCTTCAAAGGATGTTGATTTAAGAGATATTATTAATTGTTTTTTAATTATTATGAACTTCCTTAAAAATAGGCTTCAACATAAAGTTTTCTATAGCATTTGAGCCAAGCATCCCATTTATGACCACAAGAGAATCCCTAAATATTTGAATATTTGTTGCAACTTCTTCCACTGCAATCATTAAATTCATCTTTAAAGCCATTAAATATACACAATTATTTGTTATTGCCATTTAAAAAGATAACTCCTTTAGTGCCACTAATGTGAGCTTCATTTTGGGACGCCCCATCAACGAAATTCCATGCCCATGTTTTGTGAATATTTTTAGAAGTTACCACTCGAGAATTTTCATTCTTTGTTTGCTTGAAATTCTTTAGTATACTTATTCCTTGAGTTGCACATTGAATGGCTGAAATTTCCATTTCCTCAAATAAGCTTGCATTTCAGATGCACACGCTAGGATATAATAAGAGGTAAAGCTTTGTGATTTCTAATATCTTTGTTTTTACACCACACCCTAATACTTCCCTCAATAGATTTGCCCCTCCAAGCATCCTTAAGCCTAACATACTCTCAACTTCTTTCCCTACTTGAAAAATATAAACATGTGATAATAACAAATGATTTCAATAGATTCTTCATGATTTTTGCACAAAGAACATTTGTTTGGACCTTGTGAGCTTCTCTTTTGTCGAACATCCCAAGATAAAACTATATTGTTAAGAGCCATCCACATAAAAATGTGAGATTTCAAAGGACATTTAAATTTCCACATTGCTTTCGACCACTAATCATGGTTTTCCAAAACCAAATCTTTACATAAAGATTTATATCCAACTTTTGAAGAGTATAAGCCTAACACTAGATTCCTTAACCACAACAATTCATCATCTTCACCCTTTATTCTTGTTAGAATTAAAGAGATGTGCTTGTTTTACCATAGACAATATCACTATTGTCACCCAACCATAGGCATGCAACCACCCCTGAGCACCATAACCTTTTCTAGATAGAATGATTCTGGAAGCATCACTAGAACCAACAAATAACCAAGAGAGCTCATCCTTCTCCAAAGATAGCTCACTAAACAGAAAGTCCCAAAGCCACAAAACAAGAACAATACTCAGTTGTAGCAGTTGTTGCAACTGCAATTGCAGTTGCACTTACCAAGAATACCACCAAGAACCATCACCAAGAACACCACCAAGAGATACTAGAGGATAGGGCTCACTTCTTAAGCTATATGGTGCTAGAGAGAGAGAGAGAGCCCAAGAACCATCCTAGAAGATTCACCTTCCATCCTTGCAGTTGCAGCTCCAAACTTGCGTCAAACTTGACTAAGAGAGTGTGTGAAGTGTGTGTACAAATGAGCTAGATCATCTCTTATTTATAGTGGTTCTTGTCACTTGTGTGGGTCAACTTGTCCTTTTAGAATCTAATACTTTAATATTAATTATTTTATTGAGCCGACTTGTTTTCTAGGGTTTCTACACATCTATTTAGGGTTTCTCTTGCTTCCGAAAAATTCTATTCTAGCCAAAGGTTACACATGGAAGTTAATACCTCCCACAACTACCATAATATCAACACTCCCTCCTAGCTAGGGAGGTATTAACAAGTAGCATCATCATAGCCACACAGGTTATCTCATGATCACATAGATCAATTCACGAACAACATCACCATTATCAGTATCATCTGATAGCATCAATTGCATCATCTCTCGAGGCCTACTCCATCTGAGCAATCGAGCATGATGTTGAATAAATCACTCACTCAACAGAGTGATACAAGGACCATTCTTCTAATCCGTACCTACGTCCTAGAATAAATACTATCCCAATGGATGTTGAAAGTCCTCAATGGCTTCAAGAACCATCCTCTCCACTGCATCATCTCTAAGCTATATGATCATATCTAAGTTGTACTAGCATGATTCTCTGCATCATATTTAATATGTATTAGCATGATGTGGAGTACCATGTACACCATCTCTAAGTTGTACTAGCATGGTGTCAATGCACCATCTCTAAGTTGTACTCGCATGATGTAGATCAATGAATCTGCATCATCTCACTATCCATGTAGTTGGCAATCATCTCCAACACTAGTGGTAGTCTCCATGGCAATCAAAACAATGTCATCCAATAGAATGCAACTGTGTCTATCCATAGTAGTACACAACTACTATCCAGTGGTACACAACCATTCCTAGTAGCACACTACTACTAACCAATGACACACAATCACTACCAGTGGATCACATCCATCACAGTAGCATATAACTACTGTCCAGATACATATAGTCTCTACAACAATCATATCATCTGATATCAACAATGTCATGATACAAATTCAGTCATATGGGCCACTCTTCCACTCACATCTGTGAGATCTGGAAGAGCATCTGCCCTTGGAAAGTTAAACATCATCCATGGGCTATCTGGACTATTCTTCCCAAGCATAGAAAAATGATTATCCCTGATTTATAAACCTGGACCATTCACCTAACTAGGTCATTCTTCTGACACTAATCAGAGTACAACCTGGAGAGACTGAGTCTTCCCTAGGGAATGGATATCCCCGATTGTTGAACTTGGAACATTCAACCTAACTGGGCCATTATTTTGACACCAATCATAGTGCAACCTGGAGAGAATGAGTCTTCCCTAGGGAATGACTGTCTGAAACATTTCCTATGGAAATGATTGTCCTACACCAACCTCCTACATCGAACTATTCTTCAAAACTTCTCACAATTGTGAACTTCGAAAGAATGATTGCTCAAAGAGGCAAACCATTATGCTTGACCACTACTCAAAGTGTATGCCAAGGAGAATGATTGTCCTAGACCATTCCACTATTCTTTGAAACTTCTCACAATTGTGAACTTCGAAATAATGACTGCTCGAAGAGGTGGACCATTCTACTTGACCACTACTCAAAGTGACTACCAAGGAGAATGATTGTCCTAGACCATTCCCCCACATTAGCCACAAGGGGAATCATTGTCTATGGTACATCAACAATCTATCAGACCATTTTCGTTACAAAAATGATTGTCCGCTCTGGACTATTTTCCGAACTAGAAAATGACTGTCCGTCATAAATATTGGACCACTTTCCAGATTGGAAAGTGACTTCCCAACCTGGTCCATTTTCCAAACTGCAAAATGACTATCCATAAATCAATAACATATTAGTGTTCCCACCCAACCTGATAGTAGTCACTTCCCTTTCCATTAACGAAGTCATCTCCACGAGTCCCATCTTGTTCCTTAAGTACACAATTTTTTTTTATCCTGGACAAAGGATTTACCAAAATATCTATTATCTGCTCATCTTTGGAGATATATTGGAGAACCACTTCTCCCCTCTGGACTCTATCACGAAGAAAATAATACTTGATCTCAATGTGATTTGACTTGTCATGGAACATCAGGTTCTTTGAAAGATTCACACAGCTTTGATTATGACAATATATCATGGTCGAATCCAACACCTGATCGGACAGTCCAGAAACCAGCTTATGGAGCCACACTGCTTCTGTCCAAGCATCACAAGCTACAATATATTCTGCTTCTGCAATGTTGAGTGCAACAAAATTATATTTCCTGCTAGCCCGTGATATCATGGCAATGGTCAAACTGAAACATATCCAAGAAGCACTTCTTCTATTATCTGCACTCCCTACCCAATCTAAAACGATAAATCCAAGCAGTTGTATATCATGACTCAAACATCCATGAATACATTTCAAGGCATGCTTTGCAATTATTCAATTTTCATGGCGAGGTTCCACCTGGAACTATTTTCACAACAAAACAAATATTTGGCTGAGTATTCTCCAAATATATCAACGAGCCATTCAATTGTCGATACATATATGGGTCTACTGGATCAAAGTCTCTCAACTTCTTCAGATTTTTCATCATGAGAGTTTTCCATGGATTTGTAATCCAATATCCCGGACTTCTGAAGAACCATTTTGATACACTTCCTTTGTCATTGGAATTTTTCACCACACTTTTGTTGTACATGAGAGGCTTTGCACCAAGTTGCTTGAATCCATATAAGGTATTCTTCCATCTGCATACATGGGTCTCTTTTTGGTATACCTAAAAACCTTGAGGTTGCTCTACATATGCTTCTTCTTCAATTACTCTGTTGAGAAGAACAATCTTTACATCCATCTGATGTAAAATCCAACGAATGGATGTTGCAAGAGATATAATGGCTTAGGTAGAGGTATATCTGGTTACTAGAACAATATATCATTATAGTCTTCTCCTTCCTTCTCGGAGAACCCTCTAGCCCTGAATCTCACCTTGTATCTATCAATGCTTCCATCTTCCATTCCTTCTGCTTGACTAGCAGTCAAAGATCCTCAAGTGTTCAACACTTGGCTTATTTTCCAGAGAAAGCTTCTATTGGAGTCATCTTCAATATATGATAAGGACTTCTATTCTGAAAATATACAGCTGCCATAACTACTTTTCCCCATAGAAACATGGATAGATTCTGGTCATTCATCATTTCCTTAACATATTCTTCAATGGAATGGTTCTTTCTTTCTACCACATCATTCAGAGGTACAATTAGCTCCTTCCTAATCTCGACTATTTTACAAAGAGGCAACAAGCTTCTTTGAGGTGTATTCTCCTCCATTATCGAACCTCAAGATATTTATCTTCTACTTAGACATTGGTCCACACACATTTGAGTGAATGATTTCTAAAACTCTTTTTTGCTTTCCACGCTTCCATTAGAATTAGTACTCAGTGAGATCACCTGCCTCACCACTTGATGGAGTCATCTGCTCCATGTTTGCAACTGTCATTGTAGCTCCTTCTTAGAGCTATCGCCTGTGACTTGCCCAGAACAAGGAAAACAAGAGCAAAAATATTTCCAATAGCATTTTCATAAAAACATATCTATGGTAACAAGGATGGTAGTCATCATAGAGTTACCAAGGTGACCTACCCAGGAGCAAACAAGAAATATCTCTATAGAGGAGATGTTAGGTCATTTTGAAATAAGCATCTATATCAATAGTATTCACATGCCATCAAGTATTCATTATATCTAGTAGTAATAGAACCTTTCAAAGACTTATTTAATAATTTTTAATGTAGCAACTATCACCCTTGATATATAAAAATTGGAAGCTTAACCATTTAATCAAACCTAGAACCTAAAGCCTCAATTGCTATGGAGGGTGTGCTTGTTCCTCTAAATGCATTGAATCCAAGATTACAGCTTGGGCAAGGTCCCTAGTACTTTCCTTGCAAACACACTCATGTTTTGCTAGATGATATAACTTGGATAACATATACAAGTGCACACGTTTGAAGTCTTGTAGCATCATCCAACTTGTCTTCCAATCTGAAACTAGATACCATCTTGACATGAAGATATTATAAGAAGATTCAATGATTAGAACAAGCTAGAGACTCTAAAATTTCAACTTTGACAACAAAATCAATTTGACCAGAATCAACCTTTGACTTTGACTTTGTCCAGTCAACCTTTGATTTTGACTAGTCAAACTTTGACGTTGACCAAAAATTCAAACCTGAGGTTTTTGCTAGTTGATGGTACTAAGAGGTGTGCTAGGCTAAAGTGCACTAGGATTTCAAGGAATTAGGTCAAACGCTTCATCAGAAGTGCCCGAACACAAGGGTTAGGGTTTGTTGCAGTTGCATAATCAAAAAACCTAGCTGCAACTATAACTAGTGCCACAACGAGCTTAACAAAGAACTGTCACACTACCTTCCAGTGGTTAGACTATCTTTGAAGGTGGTGTGGGCCCATAACATGTTAGAATTAAAGAGATGTGCTCGTTTTACCATAGACAATATCAATATTGCCACCCAACCATAGGCATGCAACCACCCTCGAGCACCATAACCTTTCTAGATAGAATGATTCTAGAAGAAACACTAGAACCAACAGATAACCAAGAGAGCCCATATTTCTCCAAAGATAGCTCACCAAACAAAAAGTTCCAAAGCGACAGATCAAGAACAATACTCAGCTGCAGCAGTTGCAGTTGCACTTACCAAGAATACCACCAAGAACCATCACCAAGAACACCACCAAGAGATACTAGAGGATAGGGCTCACATCTTAGGCTATATGGCGCTAGAGAGGGAGAGAGACCAAGAACCATCCTAGAAGATTCACCTTCCATCCTTGCAACTGCAACTCCAAGCTTGTGTCAAACTTGACTAAGAGTGTGTGTGAAGTGTGTGTACAAATGAGCTAGACCATATCTTATTTATAGTGGTTCTTGTCACTTTTCTGGACTGACTTGTCCTTTTAGAATATAATACTTTAATATTAATTCTTTTACTAAGCTGACTTGTCTTCTAGGGTTTCTACACATATGTTTACGGTTTCTCTTGCTTCCGTAATATTCTATTCTAGACAAAGGTCACACATGGAGGTTAATACCTCCCACAGCTACCATAATATCAACAATTCCCACATGGCTCTTATGAAGACTTGTAACATAAGCCTCCCACTCTCTACTATTTTCACCATTTAGGCCAAGAATATTTTTTGATTTCTGCTTCCCCTCCATGCCGATGTAAGGTATGGATCAACCACTTGACATATTTTAAATAAGTCTCTCTCATAAAAATTATGCACTAAATCTCCCGAGAGCCTATAATTTAAACCACAACCCACCCAAGGGTCTTCTCCAAATATAAGCCTATTTTCTTTTCCAATCTTCCACACAAACCATCTACCAATCAATAGACATGTTAATACCAAATATTTCCAGATGATTGAAACATTGTTAATTCGTTTGCAGTGCCTTTTAATCTAGTCCTCAAATGTATTAGGATTAATTTATTTTTGATACACCACCTTGCACCATAAACATTTTTCTAAAATGATCCTCCACACACACTTTACAACCAGGGCCTTTACAAAAGGGTGAATATATTTTAGTCCCTAGCCACCCATGTCTTTTGGGAAGTCCATTTTCTTCCATTAGACAACATAATGCCCCTTTTCTCCTTGTTCCTCAACTATAAGAATCAATAATTGAGATTCCTAATGTTCTCGAGAACAAGTTTTAAAATTACAACAAGAGAAATCTAGTATACATGAATTGCTTCTATCATAGAATTGACCAAGACTAACCTTCCTCCCCTTTATAACCATCTATTATACCAAGTCTTAAGTCTCATTTCTACTTTCTTTATCAACAGTCCGAATATTTTATACTAAAATAATTTATCTTTCTAAAGAAGCCCAAATATTTCAATCCCGTTTGAATGCCAACCTATTGACATGGGAACAATTGGAAAATATATCCAACTTCTTCCTCATTGACCCCATGAATGAAACAATTGATTTTCCAATATTAATCATCATACATGTGGTTGAAGAATACAAATCCAATATCTCCCTTAAATCCAAAGCATCCCTTCTGGAACCATCACCAAAAATCAAACAATCATCAACAAACAATAAATGGGATAAAAACAATGTTCTACCCACTTTTATACCCTTAAAGGATCTAGTTCTCTTAGCTTCCAACAAGGATCTACTCAATCCATTAACTATAATAATAAAAAAACAAAGGTGATAACGAGAATCCCTACCTCAAATCCCTCTAAGACCTAAAAGAGTAGAAGTTGAACAATTAATTAACACAAAAGGAAATAATTGTGACACAATTCATAACCTAGTTTACAAATGGAACACAAAATCCCAAGTGTATCAACATCAATCTCAAGCAAAACTAGCTTGTTGTGTCATAGGCTTTAAAAAGGTCCAATTTCACCACCATTTCCTGCAATCTTTCTTTTTTTATTGAATGAAAACATTCCCGAGCCACCCCAATTGCCTCATGGATCTACCTTCCTTTAAGAAACCCAAATTGCTCACTTGAAATCCTTTAAGGAACCCAATCTTCTCACTTCAAATTGAGGTTGATAACATTTTTTTTATCCCTTCCAACAAAATATTTTCTATTATCTTATATATGCAATTACACATAGATTGGTCTAACTTCCTCAAAAGTTGATGGGTTATCTAATTATGGAATAATTCCAATGAAAGTAGAATTAAAGGATACTAACATTTTTCTAGAATCCCTAGACTCCTCAATGAATTTTATCATATCCTCTTCAATAACTTTATAAAACCCAAGAACGAATTCCATTGACCACCCAACTAGGACAACACTTTCGTCCTTTTCACAAGAATGTAGGACCTCTTGAATCTCATCTTGTTAGTCATCTTCCATCAACATCCTATTATCTTCCTCATTTACAAACCTTGGAAAACAATATGCCATCTTCATTGCACCAACAATAGTTGCTCTACTATCCTCTTTATATATGCCCTTATTGTGTTCAACCCATGTTTGAGCTAAATATACAAAGTTTGAAACCATTGAACCATCACCCTTTGGAATCTTCGAGACAACGTTGAAATTTCTCTTGTAATTTGCAAATTGATGAAAACGTTTAGTATTTTCATCCCCCTTAGAGAGCCAAAAAGATTTTCTCTTAAGCCTCCAAGCAACCTCTTTATCATCTAGAATTTTCCTTTTCATATTTTCCCACTATTTCGCTTTGCTTTTTAACTTCTCATTAGGTGCCATATCTTGAAGATAACACTCCAACTCAACTTCCATAGAGACAATCTCCATATCCTCTTTAAATTATTTCTCATGGGCCCAAGAAGGTGTTTCTTGCTTAACCCTTTTAAAATTTTCCTTAAACTGACAAAATATTCCTCTTCTAACTAGTTGGTATTGAATTTAAAGGGGCTCAGAGGATTTTTTCCAACATAATAAATTTCTAGAAGCACATGAAAATGATCAAAATAATCTCTCGATGCAACCCATTGCCTCAATATTACCTAGTCATTAGATATATCTTTTGACATAAGGAACCTATCCAACCTTTTTGTAGTTCTCTCCTCCCCCACCCACTTATTACTCCATGTACAACTCATTTTAATAGATTCAATGTCATATAACCCCACATATTCAAACCTCTCGATGAAGCAATTGGTCAAAGGGTCAACCTATGCAATAAATCCCCATAGTTCAAACCTCCCTAAAGAAAAATTTAGGTCCCCACTAAGAATGACATTTCCTTGACCAAAACATTCCATCCCAAAGACCTTCTCCTAGAAACATTGCCTCTGCATGCAGAGGCCATAGATGTTTAGGATAATATACCGTTTACACATTTCTTAAGAAAAAATCATTGTTACCAAACTTGAATCAAAATACCAAGAGTTAGATCAATATAGGAATTTATCCCTCCAACCAAATAATATCCCCTCAAACCTACCCCTAACATTCACATAATTGAAATCCCATCCCCCTAATAAATTTTCTAAGACAAGTACAATTTTATATTCCTCCCCCATAGATTCTTGTAAAAGTAATATATAAAGCTTATGAACCTCCACAAACCTCTTCAAGGCTTGTTTTTTTGAGGTACTTCCTTGCCCTCAATAATTCAATGAAAGAAAAAACATGATCCACCCACCCCCAAGGTGTTTCTTGATATAAGAACCCCAACAAGAGATAATTGCTCACCAGACAAAAATTCACATTGGGCCTTATATTGTGATATATATAATTTGTATCTTCTTCCATGCCCTAAACCGATAGACTTCTTGCCTCCAATGATAGCCAAACCACCAACTATACACCCCTCTACATCGCAAGGACCCTCTTTCCCAACCCTTAATTTTTTTTTGGGAAGGTACTCTATCTCCACAACAACATAATTTGAAACCCTAGGAATTTTTACATCTTTTCTAACCCACCCATTAGAAGGTGCACCCACCAATCTAGGTCCCCATAGAAACAAGTATATCTCCAATAAGAATTTAGGGAGGTTCCCTTTCAACCTTGTCCTCCCCAGCAGGTAAAAACCTAACCTTTTCTACCATCAAATCAATAACGACTAAACTCCAAGTACCAAAACCAATATCATTTTCATAAGAAAGGTGTAAATTTAAAGTAGAAAGGTGTTTAGTTGATGTACCGAGATCTTCTTGAGTTGTGGCCAAATTTGGTTGACTGGCATAAAATGGATCCTTCTATTGAAAAGGCTTCAAACTAATCTTCTGAGTGATAAAAGGGTCCAATAATCTCCATCACCATGTCTTCCTCATCACAACCATCCAATCCACTACATGAAACTTTCTCCATCTTAGTTGATTTTGAACTGGAAATCCCTACTTTTGACCGATCCTTCCTCATTTTTTTTCCATGACCTTGATTCCTATAGAGGAATCCTTCCTCACCCATTCCCTTTTTTAGAAAGGTAATTCATAATCAAGAGCCAATTGTCCATAGTGATGGCACCTCTCACATCTAAAAAGGACCATGATATAGTCCCAAGGTTGAATAAAAAATGTGCCTACCCTTATGCAAGGCCATCTCCGCTACTAGGCCTTCTTGAAGATCTATTCCAATAATATTTTTTTCCACAAATGCATTTCTAGAACTAATAAAATCCATATCCACTTCAATTAACCTTCCCAAATTCCCCCCAATCTCCTTTAGGACCTCGAACGACCAAAACTTGAGAAGTAATGCCGATAGTTTTACCTAAACAGGGGTACACTCCACCCTTTCAAAATAGGAATATAAGAAACGAGTCCTATGTTTTATATACAAAGGATTTGATTCCCATTTCCATAGTTCATCCAAAATATTCTTAGAGTCTTCAACATTCCAAAAAAAACCCCATCCACCCATGGTAAAGAATGTAAAACTTTGACATGTACGCTACTAATGGAGCCCAAAATTTAAAAACCCATCTCTTTATAGTTTTCTCATTCATCCCATGACCAAAGAATCTCCCCATAAGATCTTGTGTTGATAGGTTCACAACCTCATGAATTTTGACATATTCTCCCAACATGATTTTAGCCCAAGCACCCTTATGCTTGACACATAGACACTTATTTTTAGAGATCTGATTATTACCCAAATATGTATAACCCCCAACGTTCAATATTCCCCCTTGATAACCTAAGGATCCCTCTACATTTACAACATCACCACTATTCCCATCAATAAAATAATTCATTACCATTCCCCCCCCTAGAATTTGTAATTCATGCCTAGGCTCTCATTATCATCTTTCAACCTCTGATCAATAGATTTATCCTCCTTTGACCTCTACTCAGGAAAATCCACTTCTCTACCATATAATCCGATTAGGGAGTCACACCATTCAGAGGTTAAACTTAGTCTAGTTATCGGTCACTTACCAAAATACCCTCCTAGATATCCCCTCCCAAAACCACACATTTTGGCTCTAGTAACAAGTCTCAAATTCCTTCACCACTAGAGAATATACTCCCCACCTCAAACCTATGACTATGAATAATGGAAAGTGCTTCAAAGTTACCTGAAAAAATGCAACTAAAGACCTAAATTTTCTAGGGATCGAAAATGTTATCCCTTTAATTCTCATTTTATCGAATCAATGGCCAGTATTGAAGCTATCACGATATGTTGGATCTACTCTATATTGAGGATTAATTCCATGAGGAATGCGAGGGCCCCTCCGATTTAAATAAATTCTCCCATCACTTGATCTCCCATTGCTTGGCCCTGACAACATTGACATCTTCTCCTAACACGGGTTTAGCCCAGACACCCTTCTGCTTGACACATTGACACTTATTTTTAGATATTTGATTATCACCCAAATATGTATAACCATCAATGTTCAATATTCCCATTGATAACCCAAGGATCCCTCTGCATTTACAACATCACCACTATTCCCATCATTAAAACAATTCATTACCATTCCTTCCCTAGATTTTGCAACACATACCCAGGCTCACATTATTGTCTTTCAACTTCTGATCAATAAATTTATCCTCCTTCGACCTCTACTAAGGAAAAACCACTTTTGTACAAGATAATCCGACGAGGGAGTCACACCATTCAGAGGTAAAACTTAGTCTAGTTATCAGTCACTTACCAAAATACCCTCCTATATCTCCCCTCCCAAAACCACACCTTTTGGCTCTACTAACAAGTCTTGAATGCCTTCACCACTAGAGAATATATCCCCCACCTCAAACCTATGACTATGAACAATGGAAAGTGCTTGGAAGTTACCTGAAAAAAATGCAACTAAAGATCTATCTTTTCCAAGGCTTGAAAACCTTATCCCTTTGCTTCTCATTTTATCAAAACAATGGCCGCTCATGAAGCTATTACCGTATGTTGGATCTACTTAATATTGAGGAGTAATCCCGTGGGGAATGTAATGGCCCCTCCAATTTAAATAAATTCTCCCATCACCCAATCTCTCATTGCTTGGCCATGACAACATTGATTGATGAGAATAAAAGGCTTTGTCCTTTTTTAACGAGTTCGAAAAAACTACCATAGATCCACCTAAAACCTCCTTTTAAATAGTTTTTTCCTCCATAAAAAAAAGCAACCTTAGAGATGCAATTTTCCTAGGGCCTAGACCACTCTCACCCTTAGATGTTTTAGCCCTAGGATTATCCCAAACATGTAGACCTTCGAGGGAATTTAGAGAATATTCCACTTCATTGATCTCCATTCCTTCTCTCTCTCTCTCTCTCACACACACACACACACACACACACACACACACACACACACACACGCGCGCGCGCGCGCGCGCGCGCGCGCGTGCGCGCGCACACACACACACACACACAGTTAGAAAAACAGGACCACGGAGCAATAAAATAAAACAAATGCGGAAACAAAACACAGAAGATACACAATACAAGAGAGACACAGATTTACGTGGTTCACCTAGTGTGGGCTATGTCCACCAGATAAATTGCTAGGTCCTTTCTTTATTATTATCCAACAAAATGAAGGGATACAACCTACAACAAAAACCGCTGTAACTTCCTCTTCTTTCTCTCATAGTCTCCTCTCTCAGAATACAATACTTGCCCACCTGCATAGCCGCAATACATTTCCCTCACAAAAGAGGGTTTCCTTCTAGGGCAAAAAACCCTAACATAATCTCTATCGTTAGATCTGCGACCTTATAATGAATGGTCCAAATTTACAATGAAATTACAATATACTTTTACAAGGCAATTTCTGCTTCAGGGGCTTTGCCCCCGAACCCCTGCTAGGGGCCCGCTTGCTCCCAGACCCCTCAGTCGGGGGGATAGCCCCCCCGGACCCCGTAGAGGGGGTACCCCCCCTCTGCACTCCCCCGCGTGGAAGAGTGTACATACTTCTGGGGTGTAAATACTTCATGGGGTATAAACACGGTTGAAAGTAAAATAACTCTAAATCGGGAAGATAATCAGGCTCCACAACCAACAATCTCCCACTTGGAGACTGATCTCAACAACTCCACCGCTGCTGTATATGCTGGACTCTGAACCTTCTTGGAACTGGAAAATTTCTCATCTTCATCTTCATTCTTGAAGACCAACTGAAACTGAGCAAGAACTCAGTTTCTCCCTGGTTACTCCCTTTGTTAACATGTCTACAGGATTCTGGCTAGTGTGTATCTTTTCCAGATTCAATTGTCCATCTTCCAAGGCGGATCGTATGAAGTGGTACCTCAACTGTATATGCTTAGTCTTCAAATGGAAGGTTGAGTTCTTTGCAAGGTGAATGGCACTCTGACTGTCATAGTACAACCTGCTGTTCTCCTGCTTCTTTCCCAATTCCTCCATAAACCTTTGTAACCAAATCATCTCTTTACTAGCCTCTGTAGCAGCAACATACTCTGCCTCTGTTGTTGAAAGTGCAACAACCTTTTGCATTTTCAAAATCCAACTTACTGTTGTTCCACCTATAGTAAAAACATACCCTGTGGTGCTCCTCCTGCTGTCTTGATCACCTGCCATATCTGAATCAACATATCCCTGTAGAAAAGTGTCCGAACCTCCAAAACACAATGCATGTGTAGTATTACCTCTCAAATACCTGAGATTCCACTTTACTGCCTCCCAATGTTCTTTACCTGGATTTTTCATATACTTGCTCACAACTTCCACTGCATGTGCAATATCTGGTCTTGTACGAACCATTGCATACATCAAGCTGCCAACTGCTGATGAATATGGGACCCTGGACATGTATTCTATCTCCTCCTGTGTCTTGGGACACATTTCCTTAGTTAATTTGAAATGGCTGGCCAAAGGTGTACTAACTGGTTTTTCATTCT
>ML792540.1:93785-134837 GCA_009831015.1 Picea engelmannii
GATCTCGAAAAACCTTCATTTAGGCCCTCAAAATGGCCCCGGAAGTTAAAACCTGCTAAAAATAGTAAATTGCCAAAATGGCCAAAAAACTGTTTTGAGCCATTTGGAAAAGATGGGTGGCCCCCGATATCCACCTGGATCAGCGGGGGAGGAAACAACTTTTCTTCTCAACCACTTGAGCTACGCCCAATTGACGCATTGGAAATTAAGTAAACATCACCTTCTCTATATCATATATCCATTTCATCATCAGAATGTAAGACATGTTGGTTACTAAAGCACCTCATGCATATTATATTTCTCTTTTCATTACATATTCATACGAGAGTATAATAGAACATACAATTCTTATTAGTAAAACACTTTAGAAAATAAACAACATAATTCATGCACCTATTCATTCTTTATAAGTCTTATCTATCATAAAATTCAAACCTCACATATGATGTAAGTCTTATACATATGATCTTATGATCTTGGATACTTAAGGTTATAAATATAAATTAAATAACATTATAAATAAATTGTCCATATAGATGGCAAGAAGACAACTTTTCAACTATTATTCCCTAAGACTTATATATCAATATCTAAAATACATTTCTACAATTAAGTTCCTTCTATTTTATGATCTAAAATATCTTCAACCAAGTTGTTTTAACGATATTTCATCTCAGGCATGTTACCAAGTTTCATCTCCTAGGACGAGTTATCATATGAACTAGAATGAAAATTCATGTACTACAATGCCTCTCCAATGCCACGTTAACTAAATACATAAATATACATCATTAAGAGGGGTACTCACATAGAAAAGGGATTATTTACTTTTATGCATGACAAAACAAACTTATACTTCTAGAAAAAACCGACTTGAAACCACCATACCATACCCAATGATTGCTTTTCTTCCCTTGGGACCCCAACCATAGGGACTGACCAAAAGTAACACTAGAAAGAATGTGGAAGTAAAAACCTCTTCCACCATAGACTATGGTGCTCTTGACATAACCAACATGGATCCCCACTAGAGTAAGTAATACTTGTTTGATTCAATCTATAACATAGTCCATATCACTCTCATCAAAACTCTATGAAAATCCAACATAATTTCACCCATCCAAAGTATGAGCATTCTCATAACCACTCCCATCCTTTATTCATCCTTTATTTATAGTTCTCATGCAATATGAAACATGCTTCATGCAAAAAAAAAAAAAAAAGAGTTTACTTAACTATCAAACATGCATATTACTCACCTACTTCCCCCCCCCTTTTTCTATTTTCAAGTGCATACTAAAATACCATTCTTTTCAATCAAAATAAACCAAATGCATCTCACTAAAGTGAATGTTAAATTAGAATAACGTTTTTTACTAAATTGAACTCAAAATTGGAAATAATGTGTTTTCACTAAAGTGAACTCTAGCATTGAAAATAATGAAACTATAACACTCTGAGGTGTTGAAACCCTTTTAATAGGTATTACAAGTTACTATATATACTTATTAGTCTTTTCCCTTCGGGCTGGTAGGGACTATTAGTAATCGATTTTTGCTTTTGCTATTCACTTGGCACAAATACCAATAAGTTTTCAATGTTTTAACCAAATTCTATGGAAATTCATACAACTCGAGTTGAAATTCAAGTAGTTTAACCTAAGTTTTGAATTGGACCTCTTATTTGGCCTCTTCCTGAGGCTGAGGGAGAAGATAGCATACTTTATCTTGCTTTAAAGCATGCATTTGCATAGTGATTTTTTCCCAACGAAGTAATGCTAAAAATGACTCTAGCATTACTTCTTAACATTAAATGTTAAGATTGAATGTTTGTTGTACTGCATAGTCCATAGTGAGCTGATTTGTTGGTGCCATGCAAATGTACATGACCCTGGAAAAGTGTTGGCTCTTCTTTACCTGCTCAATCTAATCTCTTACCCCTTCTTTACTTTACCTATTGTTGGAAACTTCATTTCACGTTCTTGCTCTAGAGTCTAATCCCTAGGAATCTGTGTCATGTTCCTTGCTCGAGCTATGTGAATGGAGCTATGATGGAAGTTTGAAGCTGGAATGACACTATGACTAGAGATTTTATGGAAGCCTGCAGATGCAAAGACAAAGGTATATATAGACACAGGTATATATTATATATACTAGCTTGTATGAACTGTATGTTTGGAATACGATATATATAGAAGCCAGTCGATTTGTCCTCCTATTTTCAGATGAATCTTGAAAGGATCATTTAAATATAGAATGCACAAATTTGGAAAAACAATGGAAAAATGGAAACGAGGAATCTGACCTTCAATTTTGAAATCCATAATGCTTGAAGGACACTGCAAATGGATGCCCATGTTGATCCCTTCATAGGTACTTATATTATTTTCTGAAGTGATACAGTCACAACTCGAAGGAGCTCATAATTATTTGAGTGTTTCCATTCTCCACGAAGAGACCCTCACACTACGATCCCTAAAAGAAAGCTTGTTTTTGGACATTCTGAGAAGCGATGGTGTCGTTCCAAGAGTTCAGATGGACACCATTGCGGGTCCAGTCCTGGGGATCGGGACATAAAGGATGGGAAAACATCCTGAAACTGAGCCTTTTCCCTCATCCTATCAACCACTGGGAATGAATGATCTTCTGCCAATGCTCAATTATTGGAGACCACCCTATGGGGACTGCTGCGCACTCGACCCCATCCTGCCCTGGAAAAGGTAAACGTAAAGAAACGTAAAGATGCAATATCGTATTTGTATTATTCTCCTTGTTGATGCCCCATTGGATCACTGCTGTAGGAGTAAACCAACCCGTATTAAAAAAAAAATTGATTGTCTGGATCAAAAAACATAGCTTGAAGAAGTATCACATTACATAAATTGATTCTTGTAATAAGTAAGTGGATAAGAAGTCAAAAATACATTCCTTTCATAGTTGAGACTAGTAAGTTGTTTCATTAAACCTAGAGTAGCTTCAAAACAATTTAAAATGGACAAGTTAAGTCAAGTTAAACATAGATATGCGAGTCACATGACTTGGGCCAGATTATTACCTGGGTCCTCGTCGGGATTATTATTATATCAGTCCTCAATTGAATCCTCGATGGGATCATTCAGGTATTGAATTTCCTCATCATCCTCGAGCCCCACAACAATATATTTCACCATTTCCTGTTTCTGGAAATTCTGAGAAGCGATGGCATCGTTCCAGGAGTTCGGATGGACACCGACGCGGTTCCACTCCCAAGGACCGTGATAGAAAGGCTGGGAAAACATCCTGAAACTGAGCCTTTTCCCTCATCCTTGGTTGGACCTTAAACTCATCCATACCGACTTGGTATGCCTCCTTGGAAACTACAGGTACTTAGGAAACATACTTTCAATTTTCCTCTGCTCTATGACCTATGAACGAATCTTACCTTCACCTTACCCTTTCAGTTCACCATAGGATGTTTTCACCATAGGAAGAAGTCCGTTCACCATAGGATGTTTTCCTGCATTCAACTAGAAACCATACCGAGTGTTGTAGACAATTATGCAACAGAGTCCTATATCGTAACCCACAATATTCTTCTTCTTGCACATATCAACACTGTAAAAATATATAAGGCCAAATATCAGGTACTGAGAAGCGATGATGTCATTCCAGGAGTCTGGATGGACACCGACACGGTTCCAGTCCTGGGGACTGTGACATAAATGTTGGGAAAACATCCTGAAACTGAGCCTCTTCCCTCATCCTTGGTTGGACATTAAACTCATCCATACTGACTGGGTACACCTCCTTGGAAATTACAGGTACTTTGGAAACATACTTTCAATTTGCCTCTGCCCTATGACCTATGGACGAATCTTTGATTCTTGAATAAGAAGATACACATCTTTACCAGTTGAGTGTGAATGTGAATTCCATATTGAAAATAAATTGCAGGAGGACGAACAAAAGTCTGGCTTGCATGCTAATAGTATTACTACTTCTAGTAAAAATCCGCCGAACGCAACTATGAATAGGCCGAACTGCCAAAAAAATTACCTCAAATATAGTAGTGATTTAGAAACTAGACTACTTCGTAGCATCAACCATTCAGAGATTCAAACCCAACAACATCAACTCGTCCATGCCCGCAACCCTAGAGAAAACATGTCCACCTGCAAATAACACTTGTCTTTTTCCATAAAACCTATGTGAGGCTACCACTCCCATATTTTATCCCTTTGATTGGTTTCCGTCAGAACTTCCAATTCCACCTGACACATGTTGGGCTGAAACAGATTACACTTGGTGGGCGAAAACAAAAACAAAAAATTCTAATCGATATTTCACATGCTTGTAAATTCTCCAAGTTTATTTTTCTCTTCTGGTGGAAGCCAACTTATAATAAGTGTGTTAACATTTCATAAACATGATAATTTATAATTTCACAATAATTTGGTTGGGTTATGAAGTAAGGGAGTTATTATCACACTCACGGGTTGGGTTACAAAGTTATTATTATGCTGGCTATTGAATAGAGAACGTTGTGTTCATAGTTGTCTTTTTACCATACCACCTATTTAAAAATAAATAAAACTCACAAAATTGAGAATTAGAACCAACAACGCTTTTCTGTACTCTATTAAAACTCTTTCACGAGTGGTAAGCTCAATTTTGAAAACCACTTGACACACTTTCAGACCTTAACTTGATTCAATTATTAAAACTTTTAAAATTCCTTGATTGTATGGTCATGGTCACAGAATTACTTGATTGTATGGTCATGGTCCCAGTATTGGACTGATTACCCTAATGACACTGATTACCCTAACATCAGGGACTTGCTACTCTGCAGCTCGTCTTGTTTGTCTATAATATGAAATGAAGTGTAAATTCTATAGCACTAGTCTAATGTAAAATCAAAATTATTTATTATGATATGTTGCTAAAAAAAGAAAAGTAATTCAAGGATAACATTGGACAATTACTTCAATTCCTACAACAATTTACAATAGATTACAACAATTATTTTAGCAATTAATAAAAAATTAGCATTTGATAACTAGAGTTATGGAGTGATAAGGAGGAATACCTCTAATTATGTTTGATTTAGTCCAATAGTGTAACTCTCTATAGATTAGTTGCTCTCCTCTAGAAATTTGGATGCCCAAATTGGATTTTTAACCTCCCAATTAGCTAGGAACTACCTCTTCGACTCCCTAGCTCTATGAAACCTTTGGGGTTTCCTATCCCTCCATGCCAATAGCTCCAAGAAAAATTTCCAACCTTCCACGAGTATCTCAACACACTACAAGGAGAATACCTTTTATTAGAGGTTTTTAGTGTTACCAAATTTGACAAAATTTTCAAAAAAACCTCCACTACAACCTATTCTATTAACTATGGAGGTTTTAACGAATGTTCCATATAACTAAAAAATTTGGGTGGGTGGAGGTTGTAGCGGAGTTTTTTTTTCCGGTGCTTTTATTGTCAAAACACGTCGATGCAACTCTTAACCAACCCACCCCGATGCGTTAATATAACACAAAACACATCGATGTGTGTATTATCATTACACATCGATGCAAGTATACTTATTACACACCGATGAATGTATAATTATTATGCATCAGTTTCTCCTTTTTTCGTTGTATGTGGAGCATTGACGCTCTTATAATTTCTATGCACTGGTTCCACATTGTTTGTGTATGAAGCACTGATGCTTTTTAGTTTTTGTACGCCTGGTGCATTTAAGTTATAGTGAACCCCGATGCATTTAATTTATCCCGAGCCCAGGTGTGTTTAATATAGCATGCACCCTGGTGCTTGTATAATTAGTACGTTCAGTGTGTGTATTACCATGTGCACCGAAGGGTAGTGAAATTTTGAATATTTGAGGTGAGATGTCGAAGCCATTATTTTCACTAAGCTTTGGTGCATATTTTATACTAAAAGAAACAATGCATACATTATATTTAGGGCCCCGATATGTATAATAAAAGTAACGCACCAATGCATACCTTATATTTAGTTCCTCGGTGTATATTTTAAACATGAGCACCATACAAATTTGAAACGATAAATATTATTGTACATTATGTCATTTATGGAACGATGTTTTTTCTCAATAGTTCGTATCGGTGCATTATTATAATTAATGTGCACCAGTGCGTATGACTTATCAAAATGCATCGTTTTATATATTATGGCACACACCATCTAGTGAGTTCATAAGAATACAATGCACTAATATGTATATATTTTAATTAATTGATTATTTTACAAATTTTCAATTAATCATTTCAAAATCAAATAATTTTTATAATAATATTGTTTTATATTTTTGTTATTGCATTTTGATATAATGATTGCATTAATGCGTTATCCAATGAATTACACCTTTGTTATTTGTAACAATGTAAATCATCCACATAATAACTATTCAACAATGCAACATTTTACAACATTCGACAATGCAATAAAATAAGAAACCCATTTTATTATATATTAATAAGAGACCCATTGTCATACACAAAGGGACAACGTAAAGGTCCACAATAATCAGATTACAACCAATATATTATTGTTACACTTATTGGTAACATGTCCTCGTGCAATTGGGACAATATGTCGAGTACATTAAACAAAATCCCTAATTTTCAGAGACAAATATTCCAAAACATATAACTTGTAGTGACATTCAATTATATTGATTGTCATTCATGAGTTGAACTATTGTCATCGCTCAAGATACGTGCATGCCTCATTTCTTCATCCTTTGTAAGTGATATTGTACTTTGGTTATGTAACCTAATGTTTTCTTGATCAGTTTGTTTTTTATGTTCTGCCTCTTCACCTTCCATCTACAAACATAGAAATAAACTGTAATATATATATATGATTGAGTAATCGAAAAAAAATACCTTAGCACCAAGTCTTTCATAAACAATACACATTCTTTCAAAGCCATGCTTCATGCCTTCTCTCAAAAACTCTTTTGTTGGCTGCATTCCATACTTTGTTTCCTGCATGTTTAATATGTCATGACAAATCACGATTGATATAATTAATATAAAGGTTTCTTGTTATTTCATTAATTATAAAACAAGGGAAGTTAAAAAACATATCTACTTACAAATTGTTCAATTAAACTTTCGTACTTCAACATATATTCACAACCCATACTTAACCCAATGTTTATCAATTCATGGGTTGGCTCCTCTTTGTATGTTAGCACCTATTAGAAGACATCCATGGACACATGTAAATTAATTATTTAAATGTAAAGATCAAAACAAACGTGAAATCTTAAGGAAGGTCGAAAATGTAAATACTCACAAAGTTTGTGATCAACACTTTTATTTCTCGTCGTTTTGTCTTATGTGTTGAATGGGTTCTATTTGTTTTTTTTTTTTTGTTTTTTTTTTCTGCAACAAAACAATTGAAAATTATTATTTCATGCGATAATTAAATTCGATGTACATAAAAGAATAAATAAATGATCACATACCTCCGATGTACATTGTAGTTGGGATGGCTCCTCTTGTGACACAATTATGTTTATTTCTTTTACCATCTTCTTCTACACTTTTTTTGACATCCCTACCAACAAGATATTGGTTTTCCCCTTGTTTGTCCCTTGGAATTTTCAAAATCTCATTGAAAAAAAATAGGAATCATTAGATATAAAAATTATGTAATTTTTTACAAAATAATGTATCGGTGCGTATAGTAAATTAATATGCACAGGGGCATCAATCATATGTATACGCACCAATGCTTCAACCATATTTTTACAACTGGTATATTATAACAGTTCTGATGCTAAATTTAAAATATTTTACAAATTTTTGTATTCAATCAGTGCTTTATGAATTAAGAAAAACACGACTTTCTAAGTATTATTTATTGCACACTGTCGACCTAAGAACAAATTTAAGACATGGTGGTTTCCATATAAAAAAAATAGTATTGTTTCCACTTTAAACTCAACGGTGCTCTTTGTAAGAAAGTGTGCCCCAGTGCTTACCTATGTAGAATGTGCACCATCGACCGCAATTTTTTTTTTTTAAATATTTTTTTTAATTTAAATTAAGCAGCGTTGTTGACATGAAAATATGCATCGATGCTTTTCCTATGCACAGAGCACACCGTTAACCATGAAGACATTAAAAAAAATGACAGTGACAAGACGATTTGGGCTCCAATGCAATGAGTGGTTTCATTGCAATGGATAGGAAACACCCCAAATATAAATAAACAAATCCTATACAAAAATTTCCTTAAAAACAATTCTCCTTGTGAAATATAGAAAAGGAAGGTGAAAAAAAATGAGGAAATTAGAGCTTCCAACACCAAAGGTAACTATGAAACCCTTTTTTTGTTGTTTGGGAATGCATTGGAAATTGTTTGAATCAAATAGGACAAAGATTAAGATGATTAATAGAATGAGATCATATACCTGGAATTTCTCCTCTTTAGATTTGTATGTGACCTACAGTAATCCTTTTTGAATTTGTCTCTTAAAAAAAAATCCACCCACTTTGAAGTCTTTATTGATAAATCTCTGTTGCACAAATCTCCCTTCTAAATTTTGGGCAAGAATATAAAAGAATGAATAGGGTTTTCATTTTTTAACTCAAAAAATGAAATTCCCACTCATTTTTTTGTTGTATATTTCGACACATTGATGATAAACATGGTCAATGTTTTTTTTTGTAACTTACATTTTTGATGCATTATACAATGAGTAGCGCACCATTGTGGTATGTACGTATAACACATTGATGATTTTGGGAAAAATTCCCTACAGTAGTGGGTTATACTGCAACATACCAAATGACCGTACATAAATAAATTCCCAAAAGGAAAATCAATAATGACACAATAACCGATTTCAAAAGAAATAACTAACTATTGAGAGAAAGAGACATATTGACTCACATGGGGTCCTACAGTTAATGTTATTCCCAATTGTCGTAGTTTCTTCACTCTTTTCCAAGAGCTTCTCTGCAACCTGCAAGAACCTTGAAGATACAAGACTATATAGAGAGATAGTTATACTAATAACTACCTGTTAGTCTAATGAAACATAACAATAATATCTCAACAATTAATATTCTATGAAATTTATATGAAAAGATAGCAAACAAAATGTTACAAATGCAACATATTTTAAAAGGAAAGAGTTTCTATATTTCTTCAACAGTTAAGGTTGTTACAACTTTATACATGTCTTGCGCGGTTCCATAGGGTCTTCACTCAGTGAACCTATAACATAGCACCTGCATTCACGTGATATTTAAGAATACCCCTAATTTCACTAGATATTGATAAATACCTCCCTAAATATTTTTGTTGAAACCCCCTCCCAATACATATTTCCAATAAAAAAACCCTTATTTTTATTAGATACTCCTTTTTATACCCCCAATAACTATAAACTTGTCAATACCCCACATTCCCACCCCCAATACCTATAATATACTGACTTTATTTTTCAAAATTAAACCCCCCCCTTTATGAATGAACATGATAATATATTGGTTAATAAGGTGAAGCCCCTTGTGTGCGGCACTGCCTTGTCGAGAGAGATCCCAAGTTCCTCCACCCTTGCTCTTGCTATACAATATGGTTTTGAATCTTGATTCACCACAATCCCAAAGAGAGTATAGAGGGAAAATCTTGGAAAAGTAGGTTGGTGATTAGTAAGGGGATGGAAGCAAGGGTTTCCAGGTCAAACCAACAATAAAAAGGATGTATAAGGGTTTATAGACTTGGTGGGGATAGCCAAACAAAGGCTTCCTTAAGGTGTGCAAAGAATCATTGCTTGTCATTTTTTTTCTCCTTGGAAAAATGCTCATTTTATGCAGTCTCTAGTTGGTTAGAGATGATTGAGTATGGGTAAAAGGAGTTAGGAAACTAACCAAACTTGTAACTCAACATTTAATTAAAGAATAAATATAATTTTCTAATAATTTTTTGACATGTATGCGACTGTCCCTTGAGTGGTCCACATGTACACAAGTTCTGTAACTGTAAGGGTGTGTATCTTCCAAAAAGAGTTTTTTTGGAAGGTCTCAAGGAGGTACGAGGAGAAGTAGTTTGTAAATAGGATAGGGATAATTCCAACAATCTTGTCAATGCTTCAAAGATGGAAATTGACGTTATAATAGATGCCCCCTAATGGGTGAGGTAAGAAGAGCAACTAATGGCCTAAATTCATTATAAGTCTTCAAAGAGTAGTTTCTGGGGAAAAGGTCACTGGAATCCAATCTAAGGACAACAATCAAACACATAAACAATTTAGAATACTCAATCTCCGAGGTGAGAATACCCATGCTTAGCTTTGATGATAAGCATGATTTCCAATCAAGTACATCGCAGATCCATTTAAAATGTGTATATAGAAAGCAATGATCATGGCCATGAAAGATAAACATAATGGATCCATGTCAATCAAAGATCATAGTCACGAAAGAGATACATAGTGGATCTATGTCTCATAATTAGTGAAGGACATCTGGAGGAAAGAGATAGATAATTGTTCCTTCACAAGTACCGATGTGAGGAGTGGTATTATCCAATTGCAACTCATGAAACAAAACAAAAAAGGGTGATGCTACTAAATTCATGAGGTCTTCAAATCAACCACTGTGGTATGAGTCTATACTATTTGAATAGAGGAGTTGTCGAACATAGTGAGACATTGTTTGATTACCGCTATGTATATCATTAACAAATGCGATACAATCGATCAATAATGATAATGGGTGTCAAGGTACCTATTACAATCTAATAAGTGTGAATAGAGGATTTGATGTCAAACACCCAGTAGAGTCTATCGTTCTGGGGACATTGATGTATTACCATTGTCAATAGTGAGGGAACATGCCATTGATGACTGCAAGCCCCATGGTACTAATAATGACTCTAGATCCCTGTCCTAGAGCAAGATGTGTTGAAGTCTACAAGAAGAGATCCATTGGAAGGAGGGAATTAAGGCATCCCCCATCATCCAACATGAGGAGTAGCAGAAGGCTAAAGATTTGGAATGACTCAGAAAAAAGATTGAAAGGAACACCACGAAGTACATCTCCCATGTGCACTAGATGTAAATATCACACAAATAAGACCCTTTGAATAACAATCAATAATGAATATTGTCAATAAAGGCGAAGAAACCAACAATGGGGACAAATGTAGTCCAAGGTAGTGTACGAATCCCAATGTGAAAATAATGTTCTGGCCCTTGAACACAAGGGAAACCACTCAATTAGTGACTAATGATGGAATGTCATACACTGAGCACAAGGCCACATATCAATGATGCAAATAGGCCCAGGGTGCAACTCTAGGTCAAACTCTCAGAGTAATTTGTCATAGCCAATAAAAGCTTAACTTGACAACAAGAAGTCAATGGGGACCCTCCATATGAGCATGAGTATAGGAAAAATATACTTTTGATAATGAGATGTACTTATCATAGGGGAAGGTCAACTTGAAAAGTCAAGGAATTATGCAGAACGATCAACACAGGCTAAAACTTCCTTTGAACAAGAAAACAACACAATATGTGACTTAAGAAGCATGCACTGAAAATGAACATTGACATAAGTCTGTGATACAGAAGGTAACAACATACTCTCAATAATGACTGGAATAATAATCAGTCAGAGGAGTGAAAATATGTGTAACTGGTTCAATTTCCTAAAGTCATGCTAACCCAAACTGTTGAGACTTGACTCAAAAATTTGTGCTTTGTTCAGAGGCGACTCAACTACTGCCAATAATGGTGAAGAAGAATCATTCCCACACTCTTTTTTTGTTATTTGATTTTTTTGTCTTGTTCATATTGGAAATCCTGAAGAAAAAAAAAGAATACTAGAATACACGGAGGAAATGAGTGTAGCGGGTAAGCAAACTAATCCCAAGTGCATGGAACATACCTATTATTAATGCAAGGAAGCATGTGCGATATATGGACACTCAGGGGAATGTTTCCTCCTAGGGTACATGTGTCAAATTGCAATGACAAATTATGAAAGGATAGAAACTAATGAAAATGCATGAGGAAGTGGCTAAGAAACAACAAGTTGAAGTCGATATTAGGCTCAAAAGCACAAGCACTGGAATGCAATGCAATATTACAACTTAACACATAAGTATGGGATCCCCGCGGGGAAAATAACCAGAATAAGATTGAGAAGAATATGAGGTTTCAATGCAATGACATGATGGGACTAGTAGGACTCCCGGGCCTAAGAAAAAAAACTTCAACATGGGCACCAAAATGCAAGCAGATGCTAACTAGGGTGCCCGTGATGGTAGGATCTACCACGAACTGAATGACATGTAAATCGATTGGAAAGGTTGGTGTGGCTAATAAGTGGGGTCAAACCTAAGGCAAATGTATAATGGATCATGGATAATGCAAAAAATCAAGGTAGAATGAATCTGACATATATGCTAGTGACGTGAACATTACCTGAAAGAGTCGTTAAAATCAAACTAGCATAAACGAGAAGTAGAATCGTGAACATCCTCCCTGCAAAATCTCAACTCAAACGGTCATTCTGTTCGATAAAAATGGTCCATAAGGCATTGAAATGACTAAAAATGGTAGAAACTATACAAAAATTGGTTTAAAATCTATATAATAGTGAAAAAATGACCCATAAACACTTTATTTGAAAGTTTTACCAAATTAGGCAATTTGAGTGGAAAAAGGTTCCGACTTCCGAAGGCCATAACCGGAGCTACAATTGTTAGAATCCTTCACCATTTGGACCAAGTGAACAACCTCTCAACCCTCTTTAATTATGTCTAATATTTTTTAATTTTATCTACATTTTTTATTTTTAAAAGTAGGCGGGCTTGTATGTGCCCGTGCTTGGTACGGGGCATGTAGACCCTGTCGTATAAGTGTCGGCCCTTAATGGCATGCACATATATACATGCCTGGCGCCAAAGGTGGTTGCATGTATGACTATAAAGGTGGAAAAAAGCTAATGCAAACTTTCTTGATGGGATGTAGGGCTGCAAAAATGGTTATAGAGTGGCGAGAAGGAGAGAATGAAGAGATTGAAGAAGAACTTGATGATCATCCATAGGTTTTAGAGGCTCTCCGATGTTGTGGGTTGAGGAAATTTAATGAGTGCTCCAATATGCAGGCACAAAAAAGACTGCTACAGTTGTTGATTGGCTACTGGAATGAAGAGGCAGATGCTTTCATGCTAGATGGTCAATCTTTGACCATCAAAGTAGATGACATATACTTTATTATTGGTTCAACCCACCAAGGAGATGTGGTAAATCTCTAAACTCGTGGTGTGATTGGTATGACCATAGAAGATTATATAGCATCTTACTGCACACCTGGTACACAATCACTTGGGAGCCAAATCTCGATTCAAAACAGAGAGTATTTGAGTCTAAAGGTGATGCTTCAAACTATCACCAAGATTGTAGGGTCAACTGCACTACACCAAGCATCATAATCGTAGATGTTTTACGCGGTGGAGTGCCTTCACCCAATGATTTATGATTGGAGAACCTCTTTGCTTCAGTGCATGAAAACACAACTAACTGAATGTGTAAGATCCCCTTTCATATGACCAAGATTGGGAGGACTTAGTAACCTAGTTTCCCCCCCCTAGGCTATAGTCTCACTAAAAGGGGACAAAGGTAGTCTTTTTATGTTACTAAGGTGCTAAAGTCAAATTATTAAGGCGACATTGGCTAGAAAGTAGATAAAGCTAATTTTCAATGATGAGATAAGTAAGTAATAAACCTTAGAAAGCCAATTAATAATTTAATTCAGAATTAGAATGTTGGAGTATAAAAAGAAGATGAGGGCACCTCACTCCTCATTCTTGATCATATTTTCCTATTGCATATTGAGCTCTGACAACTTGATTGTTTTGAGGTTTTTGACTAAACAAACCCTAGATATCAACATGGAGGTGAAATATCCCTCTCCCTGACCAAGCTCGGCCAAAGTGGTGAAATATTCCACCCTCACCATTCTATCCAGTTTAGGATCATTCCAGCCATCAGTTGCGAAGGAGGGCACACCATTGGAGGATTTTTGCATAGAAAGGGCACACTATCTAAAGGAAAGAGATTAGATTTTTCTCCAAGGTGTTATATATGGAGGGAGATCTTGATTTAGGAATATTGGTCATCCATGGAGCGAATATTCTTGGTATTATTGTGGGCTCTCATGCTCCATACTTATTTATTTTCATACCTGGGAGAAATTTCTTAAGAAGGGCACACTTGTGGTTATAGATATAGTGATGTGTGGTCAACTTGACCATCTACAGAAAGGGAAAATCCTCAAATGATATAGCCATCATCATCTTTACAGGTTAGAAACTATTATTTGGAGTTTTGGGGCTTGATCCATCCCATGCGAATTACTAGGGTGTGCTACAGCCAGTGAGAGCGCACCTCAACTAGGAGAGTCATCATATTGGAGGAAGGGAAAGACATTGATCTTGCCAATCTTTGCATGCATCTCTTGGAGGCTCAAGAAGACCTATATATCTCTCTTCTACTATATTTTGGAGGTGTTATTCAACCACATCTACCATTCTTCTGTATTTATTCTTGATCTGTTCTTCTCTTGTACTGAGGTCAACTTATTAAAATACATATATGAAGTTTTGTGGCTATTCTTGTTGTTGTCTCAATGTATTCCATTGTTCTTTAAAGTTATGTTATCATTGCAATTTGTTTTTTCAATAAACTAAACAATAAACCCGAATTTTTTTTCAACAAGATATAGTGCGATTTGTTTGATAAAACCCTCCAACCAGAAAAACACTAAAACTAAAAAATTCTTCATAGATCCACTTGGGGATATTACAATGGTATCAAAGCATTGAATCCTCCCAACCAGTAGGGATTTGTTGATGAAAGGATACAACATGAAGAACAAAGACAAAGAGGCATATGAACCATAAATAGATATGGGGGAAAGACATGATGATGTTACAGATAAGGAAGTGCTAATGGAATTGGCAAAAATAACACATGATAAAGACACAATTTGTCTTGCAACACCATTTGGATGAGACACATGAGTTCTTATCCATGGGACAGGATGAAATTAAGTTAGCCTTGATAGATATTGAACAAGGATAGGAACGCTTGGTCACTACATTGGAGGGAGGACATGAAATGATTGCATATCTTCTCATGCAGATGGTACATGAAACATAATCACAAAATAATGAAGGGAACAATGGGACCAATGGATCTCATGGAGGAGAGAGATATCATGCAAAAAATAGTCACAGGGCCCACATTGAGGGTCAAATTCTATTTGGTGGCACAAACAACAAGGTGCCCAGGAGTAGCAGAGTCATGCCCAGGCCTTACATACCAAGTTTCCTAGACACACAATAACATGATTCTCATGTCTCAGGATGTATGTAGATAGATGAAAACTTGGAGGATTATGAGAGGGAGTATGCAACCTTGAGTGCAGGGTTCAAGAGACATGTTTCATTGGCATAATATTGCGGTATCAAATAGAGGCATGCCTATAGATTTTCACAGCGACAACAACGATCTAGGGCACAAAGCAGGAAAAATGGAGATTCCCCCTTTTGATGGAGAGGCCAAATATTCTGCAAAGGCATGTGTATAGAATTTGGATTCTTATCTACAGTTAAACCCCATGATGGAGATGGATGCCATCAAATTTTCCACCTTATACTTGGAAGGCAAGGACCATGAGTGGTGGTACCATGGGATGACTACTTTGGGACATGCACACATTACTTCATATGCAGATTTTGTTATGAACATAATATATAATAATAAATATAAATACATTATAATAGTTAATGAATAATTAATGAAGAGACACTTTCCCAATGAAAGGTCACGTCTCTTCATGGAAGGGAACCCCTCCGTGGGTATATAAGGCCCTCATTATTATTGTATCTCATCATCTTATATCAATATACATTATTTAATATATTATCATTTATGTATTATAACCTATTGTCTTACCTACATTGGGTATTTACATAAGTGAACCGAGTTGGTTCACCAAAGTGGTATCAGAGCTTCATACTGATCCTGGCCATTGGCCATATAGGCTTCTAGCCACATTGAAAAATCTTCAGAGTTTCTCTGATCTTCGAGTCATATTGACCACAAGTGGCCCTTAGCCATTCATCACACAAGTTTACGTGAAGGAAGGAATTATTCTGCTGCACATTAGAAGAACCGAACATGAAAAATAAAAATATGCCAATGTAAATACAATAATAATAATAATAAAATATTACCAGGCTATGAAATATTATTTTGGCTTCAAAAGTTAGAAGAAATTAGGAAAAAAAAGAGGAGATAAAAAAAAATTGAAAAAGAAAGGGTTTCTTAAAGGAACGTGAACAAATATAAGTGCATACCAAGAAAAGGTAAGAAAAGGTGATTAAAAAAAAAGTTCCCAAGAAGTGGAAAAGTGAATATTTTATTTTACCTTTAGAGATTTAATGACCCATGGTTTTGGAAAACCATTGGCCCATGGTATTCCATACCATATATATGTCTCTGTGTGTATTTATTTCTAAAGAACTATACCATAGGGTCGCGTTTCTTGAGCCCTAGCCACCGCTAACAAAAAGTCAAGAATAGAAAAAAGGAGTATTTAAAGTCTCCTAAGATATTTTAAATTTTTAATTGGTGAAGTATTTATAAGTGGAAAAAGAAAGTATATAGAAAATGATTTTAAGAATATTAAAAGGGAAAGTGATAAAGTTTAAAGAGTTATTATTACATTTTATTTAAGGATCTTCTGCATTCACTACATTTGAGCATTTACTTACTTTCAAAGAAGTACTAAGTGAACTATGTCAACTATAAATAATCCTACATTTTTGGCAAAATGTCCATTTTGTGCAATGGTGTTTAATTTTCAAGAATCCTTTAGAAATCAAACTTTTAAATGCACAAATTGTCAAAAACCATTTATTCTAACAGAATATCAAAATGACTACAAGAAATTGGAAGATGAACTAGCATATTATAAAGAGACCAATAGAAATTTACAAAATGAAGTTGTCATGGAGAAACTTAAGAATAATTTGTATTCTTTCCAAGCAAAACGTAATGAGGAGTTGCATGCACAAATTAAAGATGAGAGAAAAAAATATGACAAGACCTTACTAGAACAAAATAAAGAAATCTCTCGCCTAAAAGATCAAAATTAGAAGTCAGAACAAGCTAATCAAAATCTTATTAAGAAATTATCAGAGAAAGATGAAGATAATTGTCATTTAAAAATCCATAATCAAAGTTTACTCACCCAAATTAAGAAGATAAAGAGTGATAAGAAGACGATAGATGACAAGTTAGAAAAACTTATCAATAAGGAATCATTGGTAGATAAAGAGACAATGACTGAACCTATGGAACTACATAAGTTTTCAAATGGAAGAAAATTGATGGTGGATAAAGCAATTAATACATACCCAATCAACCTTACAACTCAAAAGGATTTAGTTGATGTAAATAGGTCTTCACATGTCGAAGTAGAAACAAGCCAGGGCTATGAAGAAGACTCAATTCCAAGTGTTAATCAAGAAGAAGCTACAAGTACACGAAGTAAAGATCAAGTTTCAAGGATGAATTATAGACATCCTAACAACAAAAATCGATACTTCAACCAATCAATGTATCCATAGAAACAAATGAAAACTATGTCAACAATTATTACCTCCATTACAAATGATTCTCAAGGTAGAAGTTATCGTGGGAGTCAAAATATATCAAATTGTCTATAAGAACCCCATAAAATCCCCATTGTGCAAGATCGATTTAAGGTGGGAAGACTCCCTTACAATTCGACGGTTCTACGTAGCGCTCAGAAGATCCTATCGTTTCAATTCCTCAACGATCACTAATTCAAGAATAACGAATAAGGAGATGATACTACAAGCCAGAGCAAGAGATAATTCTTCCATAAGTATGCTTTGAGGACAAAGCATTTTTAAGGGGAAGAAAATGTTTTGAACATAATATATAATAATAAATATAAATACATTATAATAGTTAATGAATCATTAATGAAGAAACACCTTCCCAATGAAAGGTCATGTCTCTTCATGGAAGGGCACCCCTGCGTGGGTATATAAGGTCCTCATTCTTATTGTATCTCATCATATTATATTCATATAAATTATTTAATATATTATCCTTTATGGATTATAACCTGATGTCTTATTGTCTTACCTACATTGGGTATTTACGTAAGTGAACAGAGTTGGTTCACCACATATTTCACATAGAGACTTATAGACAGGTTTGATAAGGGAGATCCAGAGCCTCATTTACACGAGCTCACACAAGTTAGGCAGATAGGATCAACTGAGGCATTCATAGAAGAGTTTCATAGGCTAGCAATGATGGTTCCAAATGTGTGAGAATATAGACTATTGATGCTCTTTTTTGAGGGGATAACAGAGCCATTGCATGTTTGGGTCAAGGATCTTAAGCCTACTACATTTCATGATGCGATTTGGAAGACTAGGGACTTGGAAGGGGAAACTTCAAAAAACAAGTTTTCTCCAAGGCCACCACTTGCTCCAAGAGGAAGAGATCAAATAATTGGAGACAAAGGTAAGGGAAAACTTGATGAAGCTACAAAAAGAGAGTTGAGAAGGAAACAACTCTGCTATACCTGTAAGGAACCATGGGAGTCAGGGCATAGATGCATGGAAAAAGGGAAGATTCACTATATAGAGGTCCTTTCCAATAGTGAGGTAGAGGATGACATTGTACATATGTAAAACATGGAAGTGTCCTAAGCATAATAGGAGCACACGCATGGGGAAGAAGAGGAGGATAAAATGCACAAGCATACATGTATTAAGAAGGTTGTTATAACATCCATTAGTGGATTTCCAAAATTCAACACTTTCACGATGAGAGGATTCCTCCAGGGACAAAGGATCACAAAACTTATTGATGGAGGGGATTCCCATAATTTTGTTGATGCTGCATTGGTAAAGAAGAGGCATCTTCCCACTATTGAGTTTGAGGGTTTCTTAGTGGAGGTAGCAGAAGGACGCACCATGCCATGTGACCGATACATTCCACATATGAGCCTCACTTTGGGAAGATACAACTTGACACAATATCTCTATGTGATGGACCTACTAGACACCAATATCATACTTGGGGTGCAATGGATTAGCACTTTCAGTCCTATTACCACCAATTACAAAACTATGGATATGTCCATCAATTTTGAAGAAGGAAAGACGGTGACCTTGAAGGGGATGACATAAAATGTACTTAGGGTGGTTTCACCAAAGCGCATGGAGGCTATATTCAGATGTGAGGATGTGGCTTATGAAACATAATGTTTGGTTTCAATGAAAACCACTAAGGAAGGGTGCCAACATTACTCACATGACATACATAGGATACTTGGCAAGCATGAAAAGGTATTTGGGTAGATTCCTCCAGGGAAACCACCAGATAGGGGTTTTTAACACACTATTGAGCTAGAAGGGGGAGATAAACCAGTCATCACCACACCTTACCAACACCCAAAAAGGTTCAAGGAAGAAATTGAAAAGGCCATCAAAGAGTTGTTGGACATGGGTCACATTAGGCCTAGTTCAAGACCATTTGCATCTTTTGTAGTGTTGGTTAAGAAGAAATATGACACCATGAGAATGTGCATTGACTATAGGGCAATAAAAAAAAAGACAATAAAAAATAGGTATCTCATTCCTAGGATTGATGAATTTCTTGATGATCTCCATGGCGCAGTATACTTTTCAAAGATTGAACTTTGTTCCAGATACCATCAGATTTGGGTATGGGAACAAGATATTCACAAAAACATCTTCAGGTATCATTATGGCCATTGTGAGTTTTTAGTTACACCTTTTGGGATAACTAACACACCTTCTACATTTAAATCTTGCATGAACCACATATTCAATAAACAATTGAGGAAATACCTTTTGGTTTTCTTTGATGAGTTGCTAATCTATAACAAAACTTGGGAAGATCACCTCAAGCATCTCGATCAAATTTTGAGCATCATGGAGGAGCAATCCTTGTATGCCAAGGAGTATAAATGTGAGTTTTGGATGATAGAGGTATTATATTTGGGGCATATCATTGGATCAAAGGGGGTACATGTTCATCAAGAAAATATACAAACCATATTGGATTGGCCAACACCCAAGAATATCACAAAACTATGTTGATTTCTTGGTATTTTCACATATTATAGGAGGTTTGTTAAGGGGTTCTCACAAATTTGTGCGCTTTTGATTGATCTGACTAGGAAACAAGAATTCAAGTGGAATGAAGTAATTCAACAAACCTTCCAAAAAATGAAGAAAGTCATGAGCACTTTCCCAGTCCTAGCATTACCATATTTATCATAACCCATCATACTAGAGTGTGACACATTAGGGGAAGGAATTGGGTTGGTACTCATGCAAAAAATGCATCCTATTTATTTTGAGAGAACAAACTAAGGGGACCTGAGTTATTATACACCACTTTATGATAAATAGATGCTAGCTATCATGCATGCACTAGCTAAGTTCAGACAATACCTGGTGGGAGCCAAGTTTATAGTCAAAATATATCACAACAACCTTAAATACTTCATGAGCAAAAATACCTCAATGAAAGGCAACATAAGTGGGTAAGAAAAATACAAGTCTATGATTTTGACATAGAATTTTTCAAAGGGAATAATAATATGGTAGCATAAGCATTGTCTAGGAGGCCTTCAACTTATTCTCTATTAGAAATCTTGGTTGAGTGGAAAGCACATCTACTAAGAGTACTCCAAAAAAAAGTTTGCTTGTGATCTCATGGATGGTAAAATTCAGGATGAGAGGTTTTAGATTCCATCTACTATAAGGGGAGGATTTATGTAGTGCCAGAATCCAAATTTAAAGAAAGGGTGCTAAGACCATTTCATGATTTACCTCTAGCAGGGCACCAAGGGTTTCTCAAAACCTACAGAAAAATTAGAGAAAGGTTTGCATGGAAGGGTCTCAAAGAAGAAGTCATGCACTATGTTAGGGAGTGAACAACTTGTCAACAAAACAAGGTTGAGCACACTTATCCAACAGGTTTGTTGCAGCCACTTCGTATTCCAACACAAAAATGGGAAAGTATATCTATGGATTTCATCACATGATTACATAAGGTACATGGAAAGGATGACATGTTTGTAGTTGTGGATCACTTGACCAAGTTTGCACATTTATTTGCCATTTCCATGGAGTATATTGCATATCAGGTAGCAAAGTTGTTCTTCAGAGAATATTTCATGTTATATGGGTTGCCCAAGAATATTGTGAGTGACAGGGATAGTAGGTTCGTGAGTAATTTTTGGCAGGAAATATTCAAACTTGTTGGCACATAATTGAATCCTAGCACAAGCTATCATCCTTAAACTGATGGAAAAACATAAATAGTTAATAAATGGGTGGAAGGATATCTTAGGAACTATGTGGCAGGACATCAGAGAGCTTGGATCAAATGGCTACATCTAGGGGAGTATTGTTACAACACTACCCATCACAGGTCCATTGGAATGACACCTTTCAGAGCATTGTATGGCTATGATTCACTCACTTTCATGGAGGTTTCACTTGGAGACAATTAGGATCCTATGGCTAGGGATTGGATCCAAGAGATTTAGGATATTATGAGGGAGCTTAAGGATCATTTGCAGAGAGCTCAAAACCAACAAAATCTCTATGCAGACAAAAAGCGGGTGGAGAGCAGTTTTGAGGCAGGAGACTTGGTCTATTTGAGGTTGCAACCATATCGACATATATCTTATATGAGAAATGGTGTGGAAAAAATCAAAGGGAAATTTCATGGTCTAGGGTGAGTAAAAGAGTTGGGAAGGTAGCATATGAAATTGAGTTGCCACAAGGAAGCAAGATCCACAATTTATTCCACGTATCATTCTTAAAGAAGGCTTTGGGTCAACAAGTAGTAGTTACAAAGGGGCTACCACCACTTGATGAGGAGGGCCAATTGATTCTCATTCCTAAGGATGTCTTGGAGGCCAAAGAGAAAATATTGAGAAACAAGAGCATCAATGAGTATATGATCAAATGGAAGAATCTACCAATTGAAGATGCTTATTGGGAAGGTGAACATGTTTTGCAACACATGGATTCATAATTTCTAGTGGGAAAGCAATTTTAGGCAGGGGAGACTATAATATCACCTTTCATATGACCAATATTGGAAGGAATTAGTGGCCTAGTTGTCCCCCCTAGGCTATATTCTCACTAAAATGGGACTAAGGTGGTCTTGTTATGTTACTAAGGTGCTAAAGTCGAATTATTAAGGTGACATTAGCTAAAAAGGAGATAAAGCTAATTGGCAATGATGAGATAAGTAAGTAATAAATCTTATAACTCAAATTAATAATTTAAGTGAGAATTAGAATTCTACAGTATAAAAAGAAGATGAGGGTGCCTCACTCCTCATTCTTGATCATTTTTTTCTATTGCATATTGAGCTTTGGCAGCTTGAGTGTTTTGAGGGTTTTGACTAAAAAAACCCTAGAGATCAATGCAAAGGTTAAATATACCTCCTTTACTGGTCCAATCTTGGCCAAGGTGGTGAAATATTCCACCCTCACCAATCTATCCAGTTCAGGATCATTCCAGCCATCAATTGTGAACGAGGGTGCACCATTGGAGGATTTCTGTAGAGAAAGGGCGCACTATCTAAAGGAAAGAGATTCAATTATGCTCCAAGGTGTTATATCTAGAGGAGATATTTATTTAGGAGTATTTTTCATCCCTGGAGCGACTCTTCTTTGTATTATTGTGGGCTCCCATGCTCCATACTTATTTATTTTCATAGCTGGGTGAAATTTCTGAAGAAAGGCACACTTGTGGTTATAGATCTAGTGATGTGTGGTTAGATTTACCATCTACAACAAGGGAAAATCCTCACATGAGATATCCATAATCGTATTTATAGGTTAGCAACTATTATTTTGAGTTTGGGGGCTTGATCCATCCCATGTGAATTACTAGGGTGTGCTACAACTAGTGAGGGTGCAACTGAGCTGGGAGAGTCATCATATTGGAGGAAGGGAAAGAGATTGATCTTGCCATTATTTTCATGCATATATTGGAGGATATGGAAGACCTATATCTCTCTCTCTTCTACTGTATTTTGGAGGTGCTATCCAACCACATCTACCATTCTTCTGTATCTATTCCATATATGTTCTTCTCTTGTACTGAGGTCATCTTATATTTTAAATAAAATACAGATCTTAAGTTTTGCAGATATTCTTGTTGTTGTCTCAATGTATTTAATTGTTGTTTAAAGTTCAATTATCATTGCAATTGGTTTGTTCTATAAAACTAAACAATAAACCCCCAAAACAAGTTCAACAATATATAGTGCGAATTGTTTGACAAAACTCTCCAACCAAAAAACCACTAAAATTGAAAAATTCTTCATAGATCCACTTGGGGATCTTACAGAATGCAAGACAGGAAGTGTTGTTCCTGATTTTGTACTTAAGGCTTAAAGCACAATGTCAGGCATCAGGAAATAAGGAAAGTTTGAAAGTTTGCTTTTTATATCTCAGTTAAGTGAGAAAATTTACTTAAAATGAATTAATAGTATAACATCTCAGAGGCTGTTTTTCGTGTTTGAGTTAAATTTGAAAATATAGGATGTAATGAGAGAAAAACATAAAGATGTTAGACAAAGTAAGGCATCAAATTCAAAAGAATCTTACTTTGTTACAGAAGAAGAAAATGGATAATGTAACCTTTAATGAAGCATAAAATATAGTAATCTAATTACTCACAGGTCTTGTATTTGCTAATAGCCAATATAGAGGAAAATCTTTTGTCACCAGATAATTGAATGAAATATAACCACAATAGATGTTGTATTAAATTGCGATTAGGAATTCATCAAGGAACTATATGAAAAAGATTCTGGAATATGGAAAGACATAAGAACACATAACTCAAATAGACGAAATGTGGAATCTCTAGTCTGCACTTGTATTAATTCTCAATGAGGAGAGATTTCTCAATTACAACCAGAAAGAAGCAACCTCTTCTTCATTCTTTCGAATGTGTATTTATACAAAAGTTCTCAACCTTAAACGGTTGGAATTCCTCTATCTTCAGAATAATTAAAATTACAAAATATGGAAACTAAAATGTTTCATTTTCAATCTTCTTGATCTTCTCGTTATGCTAGTATGAACATTTTGCTTTCTTGTATTCTAGTTCCGAAATAGAAAATGTACAGAGATTGTATTCATTTTGTTCCCATAGATACTATCTTTTTCCTGCTTAATACATTTGATGCACTTTCTCACAAATTCGGCTACCAACCTGGAAGACCCTGTTAAACTATTAGCCTAAAAAATGTATAATTTCTTTTCCAGCTGAGGCAATCTCTCTTCTATTTGTCTATCCTCTGAAATAATATACTATAGTTCTAGATTAGGCTTCACTAACCATCTATCTATTTTAACAACACCGACCTATTTTATCTCTGATATTTTAGCTTGGGCTTCTTCCATATTTGTTTTAATGTCAAGCTGATGTTTGGCTATATTAATCTGACCTAGTGTCCCAGAATAATCTTTTTTATCGAAGCCTAATAATTTTTTGTTAAGTGAACAAAAAAATTCTTCACAAGATTCTTTCAATTCCTTAGCCATTTTCCTACCTTCGGCTTTGTTTGACTCCCAAGTCTTTAGTATAATATCACCTTTGGTTTTCTCTAAAATGGACAACCCATATGCCATATGTCTTCCTTCTTTTGATGATGATATAACCGCTTCTTGGAAGGTAGTTCGGGCAATGATAGCCTCTCTCTCTCTCTTAAAACAATATTACTTAATGCTTCATCCATCACCTCAGAATGATTTTGGACGATTATTACTTTAGAGAGCAGACTTTGTTGAGCTATTTCTAGTTTCCTTAGCACCTCCAACGCTTGATCTTGAAACAATGCTATATCCACAACCATGCTTTCAGTAGAGTTTAATTTGGCTTGTAGTTGTCATACTATATCCTCTTGCTGGATGACCTATCCTTGGCTTGTTTGGGCAGTCTTGCGTATTTCCTCAAGGTCGGATTTAAGCTGTTGGATCTCTTGTTGATCACTGGCTCTAGCTTGTTTGAGGTCTCTGTAAATCTTGGTTCTGACATTCCTTTCTACGACCATTATCTTACTTTATAATTGTCTTATCAATAGATATCTCTGTTTCAATTGCTCTGCCAGGTTGTCGATTGACCACAAATTTGCTGTAGCAAAGGCGCCTAATGACCTAGACATCTCCTTGGCGAGTTCTGAATCCTTCAAGCCCTGTCCATCAAATATCATCCTTTGTCTTTTGATTACTATCCCTTCTCTTTGCTGCGATTCTTTTCTAACTATGGACCTCCTTTTTGTGCTAAATAAAAAATTCGAAGGAGGTATCTCTTCAATTGGAATCGGGGCAAGATCACTTGCCAATATAACCTCGATATTAGGAGTCCTGAAACTTGACTGTAGAGGGGTTAGTGCCGAAATAGGGCTACCTATCTCTGTGAATTGTTGTCCTTCTACTATTCTGGAGGTATCAACAGGAGTAGTTGGTGATAAAGGAAGTACCAATTGACTATGTTTTGGAAACGTCTCAGGTTGAACCTTTGCCCACGACCCTGAATATCCTGCATGCGAGGTCTCTGCATCTTGTGTAGACATCTCGATATCTTTTGCGTATTCCTCAACAATTTGTCTATCAGAAAATTTTGGTTCAAAACCTGGAGGTATGGATACCTGCTTTGGAGGAGTGATTATCGATTCTCCCTGTAGTAGCTTGGGAAAACCACTTTGTATGTGTCTTTGGAAAGTGAAAAAACTGGACTGTTGGTTAGGGGGTAATGTTTGGACTCTATCTTATACCTCCTCATAAGCTCTGATTCCCTTGAATATATCGTCATAGGGGGAGTCCTCATGCTCATATGTTTTCATATTGCATTGAGCCAAGTGATTTCCCACAATTTGATATAGATCATGCCTTCTGAATTCGATGTCTACCAGTTTGACATCCTCTAAAGCTGCAACCTCTACCTTGGAATGACCAAAATTCAACAATGAAAACCGTCGAATCTGTAGAGGAAAAGCTGGCCAAAATTTATTATGAGCTTCTTTAAGATCTTTGCCAATGCCCCCTGTTACCGTCTGGTAAGCCACTTCTCTGCACACTAGTCTGTCAGGCATAAACTTTGGGAGAGCATGAGGGGAAATTGAGCACCTGAAAACCTTGATATAAGAGAAATTTTCTTCAACAAACCAATATACAACTACTGTTTTAAGGTTTCTCATAATTTTCTTCAAAATCCGAGGGGGTGGATAACCATATAATGTTTGATGAACATGAATCACTACATTATGAAAGATTTCATAAAAGAAATATTTGACCTTTTCCTCCCATAGTTTAGAATGGTAAAAATGGATAGGTTCTGCATAGGTTGGATTCCAATTCCAATTCATCAATGGAAATGGACTCATGTAACAGATGGCATCCATGACATTTGCAAACATATAAAAAGGGGAAAGTTGGCCTTTTAACTTCGCCATTTGATACTTAGTAATTTCCTTGGTTAGGTTATCTGACATAATATTATCCCAGTCGAAAGTGAAACCCTCAGCTACCTCATGCATGATTGATACCCATTCCACCGGGAAATGAGTAGGGATTTTCCTTCCGAATATTCTACATAGCATCATGGCTACATAGATCATATATTCATTTAAAGATGCGGTGGAATAAATACCATGATAATTAGCTCTGAATTTCGTTGGGATTCCCCACCATGTTTTAACTATATCTGGGTAGGTTCGGTCACTTTCTGCACATTCTTTTTGTTGAAAATACGCTACGAATGCAACATTATAAATATATTTAGAATAAGGGGATATCTTGTACATTACTTGGATGTGTTCCAGCCTGAAAGAGCCAACAACGACCTTTTTGTGATTTATGATGCTCTTGGTTTGCACATTGGTGTTCTCCAGAGCCCAACTTATCATGTCATTGTATGGCATGAGTTTCGACCGTGTAGCTATTTATGAAGTTCATAATCTGCTATAACTCTGAGTTTAGTTCCGAGCTTATCACTCGTTTCATCTCCAAAATCATCTGGGCAATATATGACTTCATGCTCTAATATTTTGAAAATCTGCATCCATGACCTAATTGAATCTATAACATGTGGCGTGGTATCATACAGGATGTCTGAGTTCAGATTTGAGCCTTCACCGACCTCATCATTCTTCTTCAACATTTTCCTGGGTGCCATGATGCCAAAAATAAAACGCGAATACCTGTTATAGAGGAGAATGCGTAAGCTTTTCTTGGGTAAAACTTACTACTTTGTTGAAAATAAGAATGAAATTTGAAATAGCAAATTTTTATTCGCTCTCAGTTTGCATTAATTCGAGCGTGCTTTTATGGCTGATGAATTTATTTGTTTTAATGAGGAGGGTACATCTGGAGATACACAATTTACGCTAGGAAATATTTCCGTTGATCCATAATAAATATTACCAAATATCAGCGATTTGCGACTGAGAGTTTTGGATGTAATAACATTAATACATCCCGAAACACGAATGTGCTAAAAATCAATTTACATCGTTAATTTTCGTTTAAAGGTTAAATTAATCATGCTTAATAACTTAATACTTTTGGGACCTCAGGTTTTGGGTATTTTTGGGTGTAATGAGTGGTAAACCCTTGATTTCTGAAATGCGAAAAGATTAATTGTCTTTTATTTAGTTTGATTTAAAGATCCCTAGATCGCAAAATTTTGACTGATTAATTTATATTAATCATGTTTAACTTTTGTTAATTAATCGCGATTAAATAAGGGTTTGGCAACTTTGTATATCAGTATTTTAAGTTGTCATTTGAGGAAGAATTTACGAAGCGTGAAATTACGACAAGATTAATTACTGTTAATTAATCTTAGTCGTTTAATTAACCCGGTTTAACTTTAAACTAATTTCACGACTTTGTATATCGGGATTTTGGGGTTCTTTACATGTCTGAATGTTAGTATCGCAAAACCCCGAAACCCGACATTTTAAAAGGCTTGTCTTCATCGATTTGACTTTTTAACGAAAGGGCAACTCCATCACTTTCAAGAATTTTAGATCGTTGGATAAATCAGAAGACTTTATCAATGGTGAGACTCGGGCGAGTTTTATTCTTATTCGAATGACAATTATTAAAGTCTAAAATTAAGAAAATTGTATGTTTCAACATAGGCTCCATATAGGGATCGTCTCCCTGTGGGACGAGAAGAACAATAGACCAAGTGCCTTTATTGGGTAAATGGAGTCATTATTGCATTTTTGTGAAACAAATTCTGAAAGAGGGCACACAAAAAAACTTAAGATTTCATCCTTAACTCTGAAAACCTTCAAAACTTAATCATCCATTGATCTCGAGTTTAGGCTTATCAATAGCTTCCTTTTCTTAAAACTGACTTCAGATTTTCTTAAGGTAATCAAAACAACCTTAATCATTCTACAAGGCTTTGTTCGATTTTGTTCGCATCAAGGTAAAGTGATTTCAATGTTTTTAATCAGGGAGTCCCGCGTTAGCTTAGGATGTAGATCTAGTCGAAAAAAGAACTAGTTAACAAAGAACATTATAATTCATGTATAACAACCTTGCAGATATCGTAGACATTGCTTCACTGCCAACAAGCCTGTTCAGTGCCCCGATGAAGTTATCTAATTTCCCACATTGAATTTCCTTTCACCACTTCAATTAGTAATTTTGCATTTAAATGCTGAGATTAGGGCAATCATTTAATGAATTTTCTTTCATCATCCCTTTTGGACCAGATTGGGGCAATCATTTTATGAATTTCCTTTCACCATCTGTCTTATACTTTTAAAACATGAAGTGGGGGCAATCAATTTGTATACAATATACCAGGGATGATATCTGTTTATAACTTAGCAACAGAGGTCTGTCAACTCACTTTGATTACTCTGGACTAATCCTCCTTTGACCTTCAAAACACCTTCTCCTACAGGGAAATTCTCATGGGGAGTTTTTATTTTCCAGGGACTTTTCTTGAGTGAAACGAATCAATTTAAACATGTTAGAAGGGCTAAGATAGTTAGGATTAGCCTAGACATACTTTTTGTTCAGTTGAAGTTAGAGGAATTATAAGAATTTTTACCTATTCTCGTTTTGAAAATTCGTTTATGAGTTTTCAAAGTTAAGGCGAGACCCTTTTTCCTATGTGAAAACCATGGGATGATATCAAGAATCACATGAAAATACAACCTTGAAAACGAGCGGGGGAAAAGAATGAAGATTTTAGATGTTCTGTTATAAGTACAATCACTCCCGTGCAAATTTTATACTCTATTCTTGAAACTTTTTCTTTAAGGTCTTCTTATTGCTTACCTTTTATTTCAAGTTTTATTTCATTTTATTTTTTATCTAGAGGAAACTCTTGATAACTTAAAGTGTAATTTTCCTTCCTCTGGTTATAGATTGGGTGACAATACTTTTACATATGGGACCTCTGTCATACTAAATTATATTCCTTTGGAAATTTAAACAGTGAAGAAGCTCATACCTTAGATTCACTCTTATATTTTCACCCAAGTAAATTATTTATTTGTCACTTGTTTTTAGCGAGAGCCAATGTTCTGATACATGAAGGTCGGTTTCTAATGTCTCTGATCTCTCGGCTATCAACAATTATCCTGCATGACAACAATATGAAAGATGTGAGGAACTTACACAAACCAAACTCTTTATGTTGTTTTTATATTTTTTGTTTTTATGAAATCAACTATCCTGGTTTTATTTACGGTGAACGTAAAAACTTACCGAAAAAATGAAAAACTTTGAACCAAAACGAAGAAAAAAAACTGGTATGTACAGTGAGAGTTTGGAAACCGGTCATTGCATAAAATGCTTCAGGTAATGCCCATTGATAGGGGCGTTGAGGATTTTACCGTCTAGATTTTCTAACAAAAATGAATTCTTCCCTTCAGAAGCTGTGACTTTGAAAGGTCCACACTAGATATGGTCGAATTTGTCATGCTTTCCTGAGTCTTCCTTTCTAGCATCCCACCTTAAAACCAGGTCACCAGTGAGGAATTCCTTATCTTTAGCTTTTTGATCAAACAGGTCTTTCATGTTATCCTGATACTTATGAAGTTTTTCATCTACTTCGGCCCTATTTTGCTAGACTTCAATCAGTTGATTTATTCTTCTGGTGACATGATTTGGCTCTTCCTTGTCATCTTTCCAGAGTTTCATTACAGGTAGAGCTAGGTTTATGGGTAGTACCACGTCAGTTCCGTACACCATTTGAAAAGGGGACGTCCTAATAGATTTTTTGTTGCTTATCTGATTCGCCCACAAAGCATATTTCAAATGCACATGCCATGCTTTCTTATTATCGTTCAACACTTTCTTAATTATGGTGATCAAGCTTTTATTTGATGATTCATATAACCCATTGCCTTGAGGATAGTACATTGTCGAATGGACCTGTACAATATTGTATTTTTGGCAAAAACTGACCATCGCCATATATTTAAATGCCCGGGCGTTATCTGTAACTATCTTCCGAGGGTAGCAAAATCTGGATAAAATGTTTTCCTCCAAAAAGTTTATCACCACTGAATCTGTAGCATTTATGGTCGGAATGGCTTCTACCCATTTGGTGAAATAATCCGTAGCGGTCGGGATCCACTTGTGTTGTGTGCTAGAGTGTGGATTGATTTCATTGATAAAATCTAATCCCCATTGTTGAAACGAGGCTTCTGTTTTAACTGGGACCAAAGGTGATGCAGGAAGCTTCTGCTTGCCTGAAAATATTTGGCAGGGATTACACACTCTAACTTTGGCATTCACATCAACAAATAATTTAAGCCAATAATATCCTGCTCTTAGGATTTTATAGGCCATTGCTCTCCATGCGTGATGACCTCCACACACTCCTTCGTGAAATTCATTTATCACTCTCTCCGTTTTGGATTCTACCAAACATCTCAGTAAAAATCCTAGAGGATCCTTCCAATATAATCAACTATCCATGATACAATATTTTACTGCGTGAAACTTTAACGTTCTAACTTTAGAAGGAGTCATATTGCCTGGGCACTGCAAAGTTAGAAGGTATTAGACTATATCTTTATACCAAGCTGAAAAAGAGAACTTCTCCTCGATTTGAGTTGTGAGTATTTGATCATCGAATTCGTCTATGTCCATAAATCCTTTGCACTCTTACAGGCTGTTTATTGCGCTTTGAAATTATATACAGCTAGTAACTTAGCTAAACCCTGTCCTTTGACGAGATTTCTTGGTTTCACCTCCAGATCAAATTCTTGATATTTAGCAAGCCATTGACCCCTCCTTCCATCACTATCTGGTTGAACCAGTATATCTTTAACAAAACTAGTGGGTTATATGGAATTATTTTAGAATGTCGTACGTAGGTCCTGAAAGCCTTTAGGGCCTTCACCATTGCATATGCCCACTTTTCCATTATAATGTATCTCAACTCTACATCTCTAAGGATTTTACTGAAGAAAGCTATTGGTTGTTCGAACCCTTCTTCGTTCTTCTAAAGGAGTACTGCATCAATTGTGTGTTTGGATGCAAATGAGAAAATTACGAATTCTTTCAGATAATCTGGGCTTGCCAGCACCGGTGCTTCACCTATGACCTTCTTTATGTGTTCAAATGATGCTTTGGCTTCGACTGTCCATTTAACCTCATTGTCTGTCTTAAGCATATCTGTAATGAATTTCACGATTTCAATGAAGTTTGGGATAAATCTTCTTAAAAAATTATTTTTTCCCAAAAATGACTGAATCTCTTTTCTATTTCTAGGAATATTGATAGTATCTATAGCTTCAACCCTTTTCGGGTCGATTTTAATTCCATCCCGAGATACTATATGGACCAAGAGTTTACCTTCCTGCATTGCAAAGTGAGATTTCTTGGGGTTTAAAGACAAACCGAATTTGTGACATTTCTCAAACGTTTGTTTGAGGTGTACCAGGTGTTCTGCATCAGATTTAGAAAATACGGTTATATCATCAAGATAAATGACAACAAACTTATCTCTTTTGTCGACAAAGGTGATGTCCATAGCTCGTTGCAAAGTGGCACCTGCGTTCATCAAACCAAATGACATTTTGTCATACATAAAGGTACCCCATGGGGTGGTGAACGCAGTTTTTTCTTTATCATCCTCGTGGAATGCAATTTGATTATAGCCCGAAAAGCCATCAATCATGGACATTCTATTTTCTCCGACCACTTTTTCCAATACATGATCCATTTTAGGTAATGGATAATTATCTTTGAGGGATGATTTGTTTAAATTTTTGAAATCTACGCACAATCTGATTTCACTGTTCTTCTTTCTTACTGGTACTAGATTGGCTACCCATTCAAAGTATTTGAGTGGAACAATGCTTTTAGCATCCAATAGTTTCTTTACCACCTTTTCTATTACAAGTAGTAGTATGGGATTTATCTGTCTGAGCTTCCACCTGAACGGTTTAACACCCCGCTTCAGAGAAATATTATGTTCAATTACGATGGTATCATAAGTTCTTAATTCATCATAGGACCAGACAAAAATGTCCTTGTACTGTTTAAGCAATTCAACATATTTTCTTTTTACTTCAGGGGGAAGGTATTTAGATATTTTTACTAGCTTAGGAGTTTCCTTGGTGCCTATATCATAGTCTTCAACCTCTTCAAGCTGAGGCTGTAAAGTAGACTTTAAGGGAATGTCGTCACGATCGAATAATCTCTCCAGAGGAATCAGACCCTTAGGGATCTGATTATTTTTTAGTACAAGCATGAGGTGATTTGTGATCTTATCTCGAAACTCCTAAGGATCTTCACCTTCCTGCATAATCCAAACAAGATCATTCTGATTTTCCTGATAAATATGGGTTTCAACAAATTCATCCACCATTTCTAAGAATTGTCTGATTTGCTCATCATCTTCAAATACCTTCCAGTGTTGTATATTGTTTGGTATTGATGGTCTGTGCCTCATTTCTATATGATATTTTATTTTGAGGACCGTAGGAGGTACAAACATTGCAACGACTTTGGCCAAGGAATCCGCCTGTTGATTTTCAACTCTGGGAATGTGGTGGATATTAAATGATGAGAAAAAATTCTCAATCAGATCCCAGGCGCAATTTTTGTAGGATCTCAACCTTGGGTGTTTGGCTTAGTATTGCTTATTTATCTGTTTTATGATCAATTCCGCGTCGCCATAAACAATCAAGTTTTCAATCTTCAGCTTCCTGAGAGCCTCTAATCCCAAGACCAGGGCTTCATATTCACATACATTATTGGTGTAATCGAAATCCCACTGTAATTTGTAAGAAAAGGGAATAATAAACTCATCTTTGGGTGCCACAAACAACACTTTAGCTCCTTCTCCTTCACATGACGAAGCACCATCGAAATACATTTTCCAAACTCCAATCTCATTGTCTTTGATTCAGTTTGATTTAAAGATCCCTAGATCGCGAAATTTTGACTGATTAATTTATATTAATCATGTTTAACTTTTGTTAATTAATTGAGATTAAATAAGGGTTTGGTAATTTTGTATATCGGGATTTTAAGTTGTCGTTTGAGGAAGAATTCCTGAAGCGTGAAATTACGACAAGATTTAATTACTGTTAATTATTCTTAGTCATTTAATTAACTCGGTTCAACTTTAAACTAATTTCGTGACTTCGTATATTGTGATTTTGGGGTTCTTTACATGTCTGAATGTTAGTATCGCGAAACCCCGAAACTCGACATTTTAAAAGGCTTGTCTTTAGCGATCTGACTTTTTAACGAAAGGGTGGCTCCATCACTTTTAAGAATTTTAGATCGTTGGATAAATCAGAAGACTTTATCAATGGTGAGACTTGGGCGAGTTTTATTCTTATTCGATTGACAATTATTAAAGTCTAAAATTAAGAAAATTGTATGTTTCAACAGGAAGGATGAATAACTTTGGATATGGAAATATCTTATGTTATTTCTTCTATGATAGAGTTCCCACTATTAGTCCGCGAGTTTATATGCCACCACATAAAGTTAGGGAACCATGTTTACTATAGTGGTTTGCAGTAATACAACACTTAGGAGGTGGGTGCATACTGTATGCACATGACGATGAGTTTTTAAAATGGTGGAAACGTCAAATTATCTCCATAGATGAATATCCCTATGAAGGGATTCATTTTTCCCATGAGGCCTATCCAAACATGGATGTTTCTCTGATAGAGCCTACTTTACATAATGTTTAGTGAAATCCAGACCGCCTTACACAACAGATTCCCATGGTGTAGATGGAGGACCTACTTGAGCAGATGCAAAGACATGTCGTCGATGTACCATGGGCATGAGTATGTTTTTTTGACATCTAGCCAATGATTTTTTGTGTTACAAAAAAAACACATGTGGGGGTAGGGCCCTCATCATATATTTTATACGATCCTTTTTATATTGGTCTATATATAAACATTCAGGGCTAGAGGTATATTTTTTATTATGTAACATCCATATTTTTGTATTATTGGACACATATGTAATAATATATACATCTATTTTTTCCTTATTTATATGTGAAATGTGTTTATATACATTTATATGTGTGTTTCTTGCATTATGTATGTGACAAATGCCAATCTAGTACATAGTTAGCATATGCATCGGATATGAAATTTGCACTTCTAAAAGTGTGAATATACGTAATATAGTTAAAATATCATTCTAGAAGACATACCCACAGGAGTTGTCGGGACAACATGAGATCACACACATGGTATTGATCATTTAATTGCAACACCACCAACTGGAAATCTAAGCAAACTTATAAACACGTGATACCATGCACAATAACATCTCTTAGGAGTTCGATAATGGTGCTATACTCAGCCCCATGTTAGTCATTGCCAACCCTAGAGAAGGCCTCCAGACATGACCACTTGGCCCTTGGGCGAATAAATCACCCATGCGACAGAAGCAAGATTCCAAGTGTGACATCTTGTACCATTTGTGAACTCGACATGGACCGAATATTCCATCGACATATTCCAATCAAGCAGAAACACTATAAGTAATGAAGAGAAAAATGAGAGAAAAAACCAAAAATTATTATCTATGAACAATAAATATGAAGGAAAATGCCCGAGCAACAATTCTCAAGCATGATACCTTTTGAGGTAGATCCCATTCCTGGGATCCAACATCACATTACCCTCATAATAGAAAAATTCATAATCTCCTTTATTAAGGGCACGTTTCATGATGTAACGATTGTAACACATCAGATTAAACTTTCCTTCCCCTAACGTGTCCTTATCCCGATCGTAAACCAAAACAAGGTCACCCTAAAAAAAGATCCTAGGGTGGAATAACTTGTCATATTGAGACTTGATATGTTTCTTGTGTGTCTCATTCGTGGTGGAAACATCAGAAAACTGTTGATATAGTTGATCGAAGTGAACAAGACACATTTCTAAATCTATCTTGTCAGGTAGAAGCTCGATCACGATCTTTAACAAAGGAATTTCACATTCAATAGGCATAACTACTTCCACTTTGTGAACGAGTTGGAAAGGAGAAAATTCAGTAGCAGTCTTGACTAAGTTTCAATACACCCATAATTTTGGATAAAGCATAAAATGCCGACTAGATTTTATCTTATTGAGAGTGCATTAAATTATGTTCTTAAGAGACTTGTTTACGACCTCTACTTGACCATTTTATTGTTGATAATAAGGAGATGAATGCTCATGTTTGAATCCCAATTTTGATGCTAACTCAGACATCTTTCGGTTATGAAAATGACTGCCATGGCTAGTGACAATCTCTCTAAGAAATCTGAACCTAGTGATAACCTGATTGAGTAGAAACAAAGCTGTTGTCTCACCGCCATTCGCAAAATTTGACATGGCCTTCACCCACATTGTAAAGTATTCAATTGCCACGATGTTGTAACAATGCCCCCTAGTCGATGGTGGGTGGCATGTAGTGAAGTCAAATTATCACTTTTTAAATGGACCAATGGTGATGATGGGAAAAAATGGAGAAGGGTGCACTCACATTTTCTGAGAAAAAATGTGGCAAGGATGATACCTTTTGACCACCTCAACACAATATTTAAAGATCGTCAACCAAAAGTACTTGACGCGCAAGATTTTTTAGGTTGTTTCCAACCTAGATAGGTGACCGCCACATGCTCAACTATGACAATCATTTATTATGAACTCCGCTTCTTCGTGGGTTAAGCATCGACGAAGAATTGAATCAATAACACAACGATACAAAGTGTCGTCGATGATGAGGTAATTCTCCATATGACATCGATTGTCCCATGAATAATGCAGATAAAACTTGAGAGTTTGGATATATACAAGGAAATATTTATACCAAGGATCATTAGAAGCAATAAGGAATGAATGTTCATCCAGAAACGAATCTATAATCACGAGTTCCTCATTCTCCTGGGGAAATTTTGACATCAATTCAACAAAAACCAAATATTTCTTAGATTTAGCAGAAATGAAGTCCAAGTAAAATTATTGCAGAATGACGATCCATTTATTGTTTTTTCTCCCAATTACATGTCATGTGAGGATATATTTAAATGGATTGACGTTTGCAACTACAATGGTTTTTCAAAGTAAAATGTAATGTCATATTCTCTAAACAACATAAAGAGATGCCAAGGCGATATTGTTGACATGCGAATAGTTGAGTTCATTCCCAATCACACCACGACTAAGATAATAGGTGACATGTTCTTGTGAGCTATCATATTCCTGAACCAAAACCATACCGACTGTGGACTTTGCTGCTGCGATATACAACAGGAAATGCCTGCTATAGTATGGAGTACTAAGCATAGGAGATGGCATGAGTGCGTTCTTAAGTGCATCGAAGGATCATTGCATTAACTCATCCTAACAAAATAATACCCCTTTATTCAATAAGCACATAAAGCTCTTATTGATGTCGTCATAGTTTGGAATGAAACGACAAAGGAAAATGGCCTTTTCTTGGAGACTTTGTAACTGAAAAATATTTCACGGGGGAAATAGTTGAACTATTTCCTCCACCTTTAATGGATCAACAGTGATCCCTTTGTTGGATACTATCAAACCCAACAGATGCCCCAAAATGACATAGAAGATGCATTTATTTGGGTTCAGATGAATACAATAATAATGACACCTTTCAAAAACAAGTCTAAGATGTGTAGGATGATCTACCCTCTTGCAAGAGTGAGCAATGAGGTCATCCATATAAGCTTCAACGATATGTTTTAAATCATGGAAAGTGAACAACATGGCCCGCTGAAACATAGCTCCAATGTCTTTAAGGCCAGAAGGAAGCTTTCAATACATGAAGGTCCCCCAAGGACACATCAAAGCCATCTTGTGTTGATCCTCAACCACGATTTGAATCTGATTGTATCCGAAAAATCCATCCATGAAGGAGAATATTTTGCTTCCCACACACTCATCAATAATCCGATGTATGAAGGGTGTGGGGTGTTTTTTTTCTTCATATGATATATGATAGATATATTATTACAATGATGAGTGTTCCATATATAGAGAACATATGGTGATCATCCATGAAAGGATGTATCCCTTGAATAATCAATAACTATTTATTATTATCATTTACTTTATTATATATGATATTTAATAATCAATAATCATATTATTAATTATTATTCTAAGAGAATGTCTTCCCGATGTTGTCCAAACATCAACACTCCCTCTCAATGAGGGAGACATTATCCATCATGCCAATATTGTCTATGAAGTATACAAACTTCACCCTAGACTCATGACACTTGTTTGTTAGTCTTGGGAGATGTCTCTCTCCCGCCTGAACCGAGGAGAATCTCCTTATGTGACCCTCCCTTTTGATCCAATTGACTCTCTCTCAGATCAGGCTCACTCTCGGTCCGCATGTAATAGCATACAACATTTTGCGTCTTTATCACTCCTTGTCAAATCACCATGACTAGGACAAAGACCACACCAGGATATTTCACCACAAGTACACACCTGTGAGTGAATTCCATCCTGATGATAACTAACACGTGGAAAAAACACTCCAAGCACCTCAAGTCCATATTATTCCTTGTCATGATCAAGGAAGGACTACGTTTGGGCCCATTTACGACAAGTGGACCTTTATGATAAATGTATCCTATCTCCCTTGGTCTACAACCCAATCTAGGAGAAGTTCTGCCTGATGTTGAAACATCAACACTCCCTCTTAGCTAGGGAGGTATTTTTCCATAGTGGTACACAACTACTGTCTAGAGACACACAGTCTCCACCAGTGGTACAAAACCACCATAGTAGTAAAAGGTTTGTCACACATGGAACTCCCATGTGGACTTCTAGAGGCTACTCCCTCTAGGAACACTTAGGGTTAACTCCCCATAGTGTGTGACGTCAAGGGTCAACTCCCTTGAAATGTCCTCATGTTCTCTCCACATGGGGCATTGGGCTATAAGCCCAAATTCACTTATCCATTCTCGAATAAGTGTCCTCACAGATCAACTCAACTCAATTCACAGAGGAGTACAATCTATAGAAATATTGTCACACATGTCACTCCCATGTGGACTTCTAGAAGCTACACCCTCTAGAAACAATAGGCTCAACTCCCATAGTGTGTGATGTCAAGGGTCAAATCCCTTGACATGTACTCATGTTCTCTCCACATGGGACATGTCCTCGTTTCCTCTCCACAAGGGACATTGGGCTATAAGCCCAAACACACTTATCCCTTCTCAGATAAGTGTCCCACTTATCCCTTCTCGAATAAGTGTCATCACATATCAAATAAACTCATTCACAGACGAGTACAATTTGGATAATGTCTCAGGAATATGCAAACACCAACACTCCCTCTCAGTGAGGGAGGCATTCTCTGCCACACCAAGTCTGTCACGAAAATACTTGAACTTCATCCTGGTTTGGTAAAAACATCAACAACTTTCTCATCTGTAGGAAGGTACAAGTAACATCACCAATACTTCCTTCCTCTGCACCATGTCTCGGATGTAATGGTACTTGATCTCAATATGGTTTGATTTGTCATGAAACACTGGATTATCTAATATCTTCACACAACTTTAGTTACCATAATGAATAATAGTGAAATCCAACATAAGTTCGGATAAATATGCAAACAACTTGCAAATCCACACTGCTTCACAGACTGAAATACTTAATGCAATGTACTATGCTTCTACTATTCTCAAAGCCACATAATTCCATTTCCTACTACACCAGGAAACCATGGAAGATACCAAAGTGAAGCAACACCCGAAGGTGCTCTTTCTGTCCACTGAGCTCCCTGCCCAATCAGAGTCAATATATTCCTGCCATATCATATCAATATTGGAATTATATCTCAAACCATGTCCAACTGTGCCTTGCAAGTATCTCAACACTTGCTTCGCAACAATCCAGTGTGTCCATCTCAACTGACTCATAAACTGGCTAAGTGCATTCACTACATAGAAAATATTTGGTCTGGTGTTTGTTGATTAAGCTTGGTTGGCATTGATGTCAACCCTTGAAGAAAGCCCTGTAGCACAAAGGTTTGGGTAATGGACCCAATATTTTTTGATGTAAATATGACTCATTATTGTTTTTTCATGGTTGATAAGAAGTAAATATGGATGAACTCCAAAGTGGTCCCCTTATGGTGAAAGCCCTCACGGGAAGACGCTTTGTGGAGTAAGAGAACCCATGCTTAATTGTGGAATAATGAGATGAAGTACAGTGAATTTTTTAGGGAAACTATCCTATATGGATAATTCTTGTCATTCCATTTCCGGTGGTATGTGGAATGTCACATAACCCCTCACGGTTAGAGAGTTATGGCCATGAGAAGTTGGAGCCCCCAGGTTTGGGTAATGGACCCAAGTTTGTTTGATGGGTAATGGTATGAGTTATGATATATTTTCAGATAATACTATTCTATATGGATAACACATGTCATGCCATTTCTGGTGGTATTTGGAACATCACATAACTCCTCACGGTTTGAGAGTTATGGCCTTATGAAGTTGGAGGACCCTCATATGTCATCTAGAAGCCCCAAAAGGTCAAAGTAGTCAAAGTGGTTTAAGAGATTTTAAAAGGTAAATAATAAATTGAATTAATGAGTGTATTATAATTCAAAGTGAATACAAAATTAATTATTGCAATAATAAATTTAATGGAGAAATTAGAAGTGGGTTAACCCTAAAATACGAAAAGTGGGGCCAAGTGACCTAGAAGATGTTTTTAAGGAAGCTAATTGGAGAGTATAAATAAGAGGCAAAGCTCTCTCATTTGAGATACACTTGAGTATATTGAATATCTATAGGTTTCTGAGGTAACCAAGGATATCTAAGCCAAAATTCTGAGGGAAGGTGAAGAAAAGAAGGCCGAAATGCAAGGAAGGATAAATTCTTTTGATGGTGCTTTCTAAGGTGTTTCAGGTAAAAACGTCATAACTTCTTCATAACACATCCAAATTAAATGAAACAAAATGTGTTGGTTAGGGTACAATCTTTAGTATTCTTTGTAACAGTTTCATATCATTTCAACAAATATTTCGTGTGGGGCACGCTCTACAAGGTTGCTCTCTAGAATAAGCCAAAATTCAACAAGGTATGCCATTTTTTCTATAACTCCTTTTTTGAGAGGTTCCAAGTAGTGAAACTTGGAGGAATTTCATAAAACACACTGAAGAACATTGTGTATCAGTTTTAGATATTTATACATTACAAGTACAAATTTATGATTACTTCAAGTTAGGGTTGTTGACTAATCCAAAACTAAGCATGTGAGACTAAAGAAAAGTTAGATGAAAATGCTAGTCTCTTGTTGTTAAAGTTAAGGAAGGTTTGAAGGAATGCGATCATATAAACCAAGTCTATTACAGAGCTACAAATTAGATTTGGAT
>ML792540.1:142250-154239 GCA_009831015.1 Picea engelmannii
AGTACATGGTTGAGACAAGTAGTTGATGAGTTGGCACATACATGAGGTGTATAGTTGATGATGTTGGTACATATTGATGAGTCATAGTTGATGAGTTGTTGACACATTATTGGTACATACTTGGTACATGGTTGGATGCACTTGTTTATGGTACATGTTGATTACAGGTTGTTTGGTATAGGTTGGTGCATGGTTGATGCACTTTTTTATGGTATAGGTTGATTATAGGTTGAGGTACAAGTTGATGCATGGTTCATATTTATTGGTACAGGTTTACAGTGGTATATCTCACAGTGATAGTGTGACAGTGGTTCCATCATTCTACTTCTACTTTAGGGTGGTAGGACGGGGAAAAAACAGGTGGTTGTAGCCACTTTCCGGTTGTAGCCGGAGAACATAGGGGGTTGTAGCCTCCTTCTGGTTATAGCCAGAGAATTGGGGAGTTGGATCTTCCCTCGGGTTGTAGCCTAAGAAACTAGGGGGTTGGAGCCTCCTTTCAGTTGCAACTGGAAAACAAAGGAAGTTGGTGCTTCCAATGAATGTAATTCTTCAAGACATATAAGAAAAAACATTCCGTGGTTTTCTCCCTATTTGGGTTTCCACGTAAAACACTGGTGTACTGTGTATGTGTGTGATTGTTTATTTCTTATTGCTCATTATTGGATAATAATTCTACATTGATATAACATTTGAAGAAAAAGGATTATAATTACGCTATTACTGATTCACCCCCCCTCTTAGTAATCCAACAGTGTTAACCATATACATCAATTATCCAATCAGTTGTCTGTACAGATTTAGATCATTTTCCTCAGAATCAAAAGAAGACACACTTAGTTTCTTCAGATTCGTCACCATTGGTGTAGCCATCGGCTTCAAGTTCAACATCCCAAACTTCTTCAATATCTCAACTGTGTACTTCCCCTAACTCAAGAAGATCTCATTAGTTCTCTTCCACACCTCTAGTCCCAAGAAGTAGTGCATCATACCAAGGTCGTTCATCTCAAACTTAGAGGCCAACGCATACTTTCATTCAATAATAAGGCTCTCTATATCGGTGATGAATAAATCATCAAAGTAGAAGACCAAAATCAGGGACTCACCATTAACAATATCGTAGTACATGCTGGGATCGACAACACTTTTGCTGAAGCCAAAAAATCATTAGGTGTCCATCAATCCTTGCATACCAAGATCGAGGTGGTTGCTTGAGTCCATATAAGGCCTTCTTCAACCTGCATACATGCGACTCCTTCTCATGTATCATGAGGCCATGTGGTTGCTCGATGTATACTTGTTCCTAAATCTCTCCATTGAGAAAGGTTGTATTTACATCCATATGATATACTCTCCAACCCATGGATTTTGCATGGGAAATAATCATCCAGATAGAAGTGTATCGAGCAACAGGAGAAAATGTCTCCTCATAATCTATTCCCTCCACTTGAGAGAATCCTCTAGCAACAAATCTCATTTTGTGCCTCTCGATGCTCCCGTCAACTGTGTGTTTGATCTTGTAGATCCATTTGAAAGTCACTACAAACTTCCTCTCAAGTCTTAGAACAACATCCCACACATCATTCTTGATGATGTCTTGATACTCCTCCATCATGACATCTATCCATAATGGATGACTAGTTTCCTCCTCATAAGAAGAAGGCTCAAAATGAATGATGTGGCTCATAGCTGCGGCATAGCATGAATATACCTGAGGTATATTTCTCACTCGGAAGGTACCATGAGGTGGTACCTATCCTTCTCCCTCCTACAGAGTCTGATGAGCCCATGTAGGTCTCTTTCAAACTACTACAATATCTCTGGGAACATCAAATAGAGCTACATGATCAACATGATCAATTGGATCAATTTGATAAATATCCATTTGAGATCCTCTATATATATTTAAAGGATACCTCCTCCTCAAAGGTAACATCTCTTCTCACCTCAATCTATCTCTGACCAGGGATGTAGATCCGATATGCATTTGAAGACTCATTGTACCCCACAAATGTACCCTTTCTTTCTAAATGGTATAGATTGATCCTTTTCTCCTTGGGTACATGAATGTGTACTAGACACCCAAATATCCTAAAGTATCCAACCTCAGGCTTCACTTCGGTGAAGGCCTCCTCGGGCATCATGTTCCTCAAAGTCTTATGAGGACTTTTGTTTTGAACATACACTGCAGTCATGGATTCCTTTTCTCAGAGAAACATACGTAAATGATGATCATGCTAAGTCATATTGAACCATACTTGATATATCGAGGTTCCCTCATGAAACCAATGTATCAAGAAGCTGAAAAACATCAACACTCCCTCTGGAGCTGGAGGTGAATCCTCCTCTATCTATGCTGCCTCTGACAATGAAGGTAGCTCTTCCTTCTTCTCTGAAGGTAGCTCAATCTCTTCTCCTTCTGGATGTAGTATCTCCTCCCTCTCTAGTAATGGCTCTACATACACTGGAACTGCTGCCATGCCTGATTCATCAACATCTCATGGATCGAATCAGGTACTAGGAATGCTACACCTACTCCCTCTAAATCTCATAATATGTTTTCCTCCTCTACTGGATCTACCATATTTTTTCTATGGTCAGTCTTGACTCATTGTATCCATGATCATTGGACTTGTCTTTTCTATCTGGCATGGTCCCATCCTGGGAGGTACATTGCTCCTAGAGACTTCCTGTCTCTGAAAATCATGTCTGGAAATGTCTCTCCTTGATATCATGTTGGAAGGTCTTTCCATCCATGTCTACTTCTTGCGACTATCATTATGGATCCTTCTCATAGCTATTACATGGGACCTTCACAAAACAATAAATAAGAACAACAAAAAGCATCTCCCAGAGGAGATCAATTTATCTTGTGCACAACTATATATACAGTGACCCTCCAAATAATATGTCTTCTACTATGACCAACAGACATCCATCATATACTCAATGTCATACAACTACCAACACACATCCATCATATACTCGATGTCATACGACTAACCATGTTGATTTTCTAGTGTTAAATTAAACAAGCACAATTTTCCGCAAGTGGTAATTACTTCCAATGATATACGATATTACTTTAGTAAACACTAGAACATTAGTAAGTAACTCATAAAATTTCAACTTCTTAGTCTCTTCCTTAGATCACTTATCCCATGTGTGAGAGAGAAAAAATATGTATGTCTATTGTTGTGTCTTTCAAGTATCTTTTTATAGTAATATTAGATTGATCCAAAAAAGACACGTCTCTTTGAAAAATTAAATTTAAAATTAAATTAAATTTTCTTTCTTATAAATAGTTGTTGAATACCTATGTAACTAACCAAAAATTAATTTGGTTATAATCCATCCACATAGCATTTGAATTTGTTAAATTGTTCCTCCATAATTCATGCGATTCTTTGCATAAATATAGTAGAAGTAAATATGCATTACATTCCTCATATTTAGGTAATTAGACATTTTTGCTAGAAATTGCTGCCCACCATAATTTATGGAATTATTTCTATAATTTAGGTAGGAGTAAAAAATAAATATGTTGTACATAGAGATTGTAACAACCCCATAAATTTAACACTCCCAACATTTTACTCTACTCTCATTTCCTCGGGCTCTCCCGTGAAAGAGTCAAGCTCAGTCCCACTTTGATACCATGTTGTTTTTCTTCATATGAGATATGATCGATATATTATTACAATGATGAATGTTCCATATATAGAGAACATATGGTGACCATCCATGAAAGGATGCGTCCCTTGAATAATCAATAACTATTTATTATTATCATTTAATTTATTATATATGATATTTAATAATCAATAATCATATTATTAATTATTATTCTAAGAGAATGTCTTCCCGATGTTGTCCAAACATCAACATGGGGAAGTTTTCCTTCAGACAAGCCTTGTTTGGATATTAGAAATCCATACAAACATATATGGTTCCTTTCTTTTTATCAACATGAATAAGATTTGACACCCATTATGTGATAGGAACCAGATAAGTAAAACTTTCCTTGAGAAACTTTTCTACCTCATCCTTTATAGTTGCTACCTTCCTGGGATTTATTGGTCGTAAATTTTTCCAAACATGCTTAGAATTTTCGTAGGTATGAATCTCATGTTCGAAAATTCGAGGGTCAATTCTTGGCATCTCTTCGCAAGACTAGGCGAAAACATCGCATAAATCTTTAAACAAAGAGGTATACATGCAAATCCCTTCGAGGGAACAATCCGCATTGACAATTTTTTTTTCTATGACGCTATGGGTTTTAGAGATGTTGATTAGAACGATTTTCGATATGTTAGCCATGTTTCCTTAGGTGTAGAAACCATTCTTTTCTAAGGGGTTCAAATATACATCGAACCTTCTACTCACAACTGACCTAAACTCTTTGCTTTTGATTCGACCGATCTCGGGAAGGAAATACAATCGACGATGCACATCTTCCCATGGTCATTTTGGCCCTATCATTACCTCTATAATTGCTTCGTCAGAGGGAAAGATATTGTAAAGGCAATGTAGAGAAGTGAAATAATTATGAGCCAAAATAGGCTATGTAAATTGATCACCGTCTTCCGTCCACAAAGAAGTTAGATCAGAGTCTACATTAGCTTGCTAGATTGTTTGATAAGTGATCTTTGTTGTAGACAGTGGCATGGCCATCCCGACATGTGCAATACCTTCAAATGATTCACACAACAAAGGTAACACCCACATATATTCAAAGTATTAAGTTTTAAACGAACCTACCCATGTAACATGGACCAAAGGGTTCAACTTTTGGTAGTTGGCTCGGGTAGCACAAATATACAAAACTGGTGTTGATAAATTGAAAGTTCCCATAAGTGAAGGATACATTCCAACACCAATGCTCTCAATTTCCATATGAGAGTTTTCAATCAACGAGACCTAATATAGGTGGATATTGGTGGCCACCCACCTATTCCAACTGGCTCACATACATATTTCATCTTGGAAGTTTCAGTTTTCATCTCGACAATTTTTTTCTAGATTTTCGGGTCCCAAACTTTTGGGGCCATTTTGAGGCCCTAAACAATTTTTTTGGGCCTGTCACAATCATACTGTAGACAAAGTGAAAGTGTGACAAAATAATATGTATTCCTTATATAGACCTTTCCAATGGGTTATCGTGCGCCTAAAACGAAGATCGTATGCAAAAGTTATGACCCCGAGAAGTTGATATACCAACTTACCCCAACGAGGCCCACATGACTTTTGGTGCTTCATCTCCTAGGGTTAGGTTTTTGGATATCTAGTGTTTTGGAATTCATGTTTAATGTAAAAATTCCTTTGGAGACTCATCGCAATCATATTCTTGTGAATGAGCGCATCCATCACATCTCTTCTCAAAGATAAGCCGCCACCATTCTAACAAGCTTGTTTTGATCTGCATTTTATAGTTTCAACAGATTTCCTTATTAAATAGAATCCAAGTTTTAATGTATCTCTGTTATTGTTCATTGTATCTCTGTGTTAATAATATAGATATATATTCATTTTTTTATGCTCATAAAATCCAGATCAATGGTATCTGAGTGGTCGACTCCTTGTCGTTCTTAATGCATGTCCCCGACGAGGTTAGGGTACAAAGAGTTGGATCTCAAGGTTGTTTCTCTTGAGGATAAGGGATCTTACACGCCCAAGTGAACTACCATGGAGGGAGAAAATAAAGACAACGGGACAAGATATCCTTTCAAAATATTGCTCGAGGAAGCCCTTGCACAACAAAGGAATGAGATGATGGATAGTTTTGCACAAATCCTTCGACGAATACCAACAAGTGACAGATCTTCCTCGAGTGGAGGCATCGCCTCCTTCAAGATACATATCAACTTTTATATTCCTATATTTGAAGGTCATATAGACGTAGATGTTGTAGACAAATGGTTGAATCTGCTAGAAGGGTATTTTTCTATCCATAACTTTTCCAATAGAGAAAAGATTACATTTGTGCTCCTCAATGTCGTCCCCCGTGTCAAAGATTGGTGGGAGACTTTCTATGAGAAAAAATAAATAGAGGAACCCTCATTATTTACAGTCACACTCACCTGGGAGTCCTTTAGGTATTCTATTAAGGAAAAATACTACCCTATTGGAATTTATGATGACCTATATACAATATGGACCACACTACGGAAATAAAGGGAACAAACAATGCCAGAGTTCACATATATCTTCCATACTTTGCACACCAATTTGGGTATCAAATACTTTGAGCGACATCTGCTGTTCAAGTAATGTGATGGTATGCATAGATACATCTAGAAAGAAATGGAGTTTCTGGACATCTTGACTTTGGGTGCGGCCTATCGATATGCTGTCAAAATCGATCAAAATTTTAAGCAAAATACATGACAATTTGAGTCTAGAAATCCCTCACAGAAGAAGCATAGCAAGGGATCCCCAAACCTCAGAAAAAAGGGAAGATCAAAGATGGATAGCCTCAGGAAAACCGGTATAATCCACAAAAAAATAAGGACAATGAAAACACGAAGAAAGACACTGAGAAGTGGTGTGACTTCCATAAGAGCCCCTGGCATAACACTATTTATTGTTTCTCAAAGAAGTCATTAGTGGTAGAGGTTAAAGCCTCTGAATCAGATGTGGGTTCCGAATCAGAGTCATAACTAGAAAGGGAGAGACAAATTAATGGTGTGGAATCTAGTGCCATCATTTCTACCACCAAGATCGATCCCGATGAACCTGAAGAGCCATAGGAAGGCGAGAACCTCTTTCATTCATAGATGTGGGTGAAGGGTACTCCACTGCACTTCATAGTTGATAACGGTAGCCAGAAGAACCTCATCTCAGTGGAGGTCTTCAAGAGACTGGTTCTATCGACAATGCTTCACCCACAACCATACACCATCATATGGCTTCACCAAGGAAGTGATCTTTACGTCAACCAACAGTGTCGCCAATCCTACGACATCAAGCCCTTCAAAGATGAGGTATTGTGTGATGTTTCCCCCTTGAAGTTTGTGATGTTATTTTGGGCCAAACTTATTTATGGAAACGTCATGATGTTTATGAGTCTAGGCCTCGTAGTGTTATTATTACTTTGGATATGAAATTGTACTCGATACCCGAGGTAGTCCCACCTACTGCCATTTCCTTGATCTCTGCCAATCAATGTAGGAAGGGCCTCTCTCAGACCAAGAAGTTGTTCTTCTTCATGATTCTCTCTCAAAGTGAGCGGAAGGTTGTAGCCACATCCATGGCCTCCTCTACCAAACTCTCCACACAACATAATCAAGTGGATAAGGTCTTGAAATAATACAAAGACATCTTCTCCTCACTCAGTGGGGTACCTCTACACTGACAGGTCAAGCATTCAATCGATCTGACCCCCGACACACCACAATCCAATAGGAAAGTCTATCATTTCTCTCTGTTAGAAAATGAGGAGATCAAGTGTCAGATCCAAGAAATTCTCCAAAAAGGGCACATCTGACCCAACTCATCACCATGTGGAAGCCCAATCATGCTTGTGTAGAATAAATATGGGACCTGGCAACTCTGCATCGATTACCGAGCCCTAAATAACATCACAGTAATGAACTTGTACCCGATTCCCTGAATGAACGATCACCTTGACCAAATAAAGGGGAAAAAATACTTCAGTAAGACTGATCTGAATTCTGGCTACCATCAGGTCCCAATAGAGTAGACAGATCTATGGAAAACTATCTTCAAGTCCAAAGAAGGTCTTTTTGAATGGTTGGTCATGCCCTTTGGTTTGATGAATGCTCCAATAACTTTCATGAGGATGATGGATGATATATTGTGGACTTTCACCAATTATTTTATGGTGGTGTATCTGGATGACATCCTCATCTACAACAAGAATTAGGCAGAACACTTGCAACATATTCAACAGATTCTACACACTCCGCAACAACACAAGCTATGTGCAAATTTGGAAAAATGATCCTTCGACATGGACAAGGTCCAGTACCTAGGATACATTTTTGATGAGCATGGGGTGGATGTGGATGCATCCCAGATCCAGATCATTCGTGATTGGCCAATCCCAACCACACTCACTGAGCTTCAGATCTTTTTAGGCCTTGCCAATTTCTATCGTAGGTTCTTGTTGGGATTCTCCCATATTGCATGGGTCCACAACCAGGTAACTAGGGGTGGTAATAAGGAAAATTTCATGTGGGGCCTTTCACAACAATAAGCATTTGATGATTTGAAGCAACACTTGTGCTCATCCCTAGTGCTTTCATTACTCGACTTGCAACAACCCTTTGATATCGAGACAAATTCTTCAGACTATGCTCTAGGCACAATTCTCACTCAACATGGGCACCCTGTGGCCTATCATAGTGATACACTATCATATGTTGTCCATAGGTACCCTACTTACGACAAATAAATGTACTCCATTGTGCAAGATTTCCTTCAGTGGAGGCATTACATTCTTAGGAAGGAGAGAGTCATCCACACTGATCATAAGCTGTTGCAGTTCATGCAAACTCAGGGAAAATTGCAGAATGACCGCCATTAGAAGTGGTCCACATACTTGAAGTAGTTCCATCTCAACAACAAGTACACGATAAGAAGCACCAAACGTGTTCTTGATTTCCTTTTCCACTGTTACACATTATTTTGGTCACCCTGTGATCAAATGATGATATATGTATGACTTACTCCTCTGCTCTCTAAAGATAATGAAGAAATGATACTTTCTCCATGAGAAATTGAATCATCTTTCTTTTCTTAAAAACCCTATCAAAGGAGATAGCCGCACCCTACTAAATGCTTGGGGTGCAAAGATGCTTGATCTTCGCACATTGCACCAAAATGGACTGCTACGTCACTGTAGGCTTCTTGTGCTTAGGGTACGATGATGCTCAAACAAGGAAAAAAGGTAAAATTCATGAAATTTCTAGAATGGAATCTTCTAGAAGATGAGGTGGCATCCGATCGGTTTGGATCTTACTCGCTTCTCTGATTTAGTGGGATCATCCAAATGTACTCATCCATCCCTCTTTCACCCTATATAAAGAGGGATCTCTCATGGGAAAGGATAGTTTAGCTTATGCATGAATAATTTTTCCAAAGATTGCACTTGAGATGGCTTTTCTTTCACTCTCCAAGTCAAGTTGTGAATACTCTTCATCAAAATCATTGGAGCAAAGGTGTGTGTATTGAGGCAAAGGACCATTGGAAGGGACCTTGCAACATCAATGCATAGGTTGTATTCTCCACTTTCATTAATATAATGCAACAATACATTCCTTCCCTATAAACGCGTCTTCATTTTTATTGTATAACTCCTTGATCTTATACATAGATTTCATTGGAATATATATATCATTTCTCTCTTTCTTTGTTGGTTTGTGTCTCTTAAAGAGGTCCAATATACCACAAGTCTAAGGATGGAGCAAGGATGAAACTAGCGAGGATCAAATGATGTTTAAATGGTATGTCATTTATCCCTTATATAACTAGTTTATATCACAATGAAATCTAAGGAGAAGCTTGTATTCTTCTCTGCTTTGTTCTAATTTCTTGTTGAATTTAGGGAGATCAGTTTGTGTCTGCCCTTACCAATTTGTCCGATAACAAAATTGGCGACCATACTAGGGATCATCTTCTTTTGGATTTTGCTTCCTTTTTTTCTTTTGGCCTACCTGGTTTTGGTTGTTTTTCATTCTCTGAGTCATTGGGAGATCCATGTTGACTCTTTGGTCTTGAAAATTCATTTGGAAACCGTGTCCTCTATTTATTTTTTCCTGTATTTTTCAGTCATCATCGCACTCTGCTTGTGAAAACCAGGCTGACGACGCCACACTGTGCCTTTCCCACAACCCGAGACGATCCTTGATCATCGCACTGTGCTCTTCTTCAACCTGCGACAATTCCTGTAGAATTTTTTTGGAGTGACACTCAATTTTTCCTCTTTGTCCATATTTGTCATCATTTCTTGGGATGAATTTTTGGTCTTGTTGAGTGATTATTCATAGCTTGGTTTGCATCTTTTAGCTGAATTTGATTGTTTCTCAAGTATTGAGAATCTTTTTCATAAGCTTCATAGTTTTATTTTTCACTTCTTGCTGCAAGGGTATAATATCAAGGCTTTATCCTTGAGTGCTTGCTAGATAAGTTGTTATTGATCTCTTTTTGAGTTTTGGATTGTTGTTGATTTGAAAATGATTTTTGATTGCATTAGACAAATAAGTTTTCTTACTTTTACATTTTTTGTTGCGTTATGAGTTAAGTTTGGGAAATTGCGTTGTGACTGCATTCATCTTCTTGGACAACTTTTTATTTTTGATTTAGATCTCTTGATCTATAATTGAAGAAGACTTGAAAAACTTGAAATTATTTGCAATGTAAATGTTATGTGTTTAAGGCAAAAGGATCAGTTTGCAACACATAGATTAAAGGATTACTTATGTAAAATACTCATAGACAACAACATAATCATTGAACATAATCACATAAACACAACAATTTGATAAAGGAGTTCACCCCTCTCTTGGGCTACATCTCCTGGTCCAGCTTCCAATGGATCATTATTATTAATTTCTCAAAGTGCTCAAAAACATGTCTTACAATGCTCAAACTGACAAACCGACTTCTCCAATGGCTTCAAAACGTCCAAAAACCCCTGTCTGGGCTCTTTCGACACCTCAATCAGTTGAAAAACGAAGAAGTTAGGCCTCTTGGAAGTCCCCCCTTCAAGCTTGCTGTATTTGCATCTACAAATTGCACCCTTGTTGTTTGAACCTGGCTCACACGCAATATAAGGCGTAAAAACCCAGCACTGAGCAAAACTGCGCCAACGGTGCAAACCGTAGGATGGTTAAGGGCACGCCAGCCCCTAACCGCCTAGCACTTGGGCGTGTGAAGGTCATGTGACCGCGCGCTAGGGTAAAAAGAGCCAAACGGTTACAACCGTTCCAACTTCCCGCTCCGGTCGTGGGAACATGGTGTAAAGCATAGAACCACGGGCTTGGTTTTGAAACCCTGTGCACCAATGGTTGGTTATACAATATATATATATGGTATGGTCGTATGTATAGTACAAAGGACCGCGGGCTGGGGCTAAGCCCCGACCCGACCCCCGCTCCAATATACAATAGTGTAAACATAAATATTTTAAAACCCATATATATATCAAGTAACATAGTGTGACATGTTGGTTGGTAGGACTTTGCAAAGGTATTATGCGGTGGGGAGGTCCGGGGGTCGAACCCCACAGACTCCATTAGTTTTACATAGCAACCATGAACCAATAAAGAGGTGCCACGTGGCAGCCCATGATTGGGCCACGTGGCACCTTACCATTAGCCAATAAAATGACACGTGTCACCATCTAATTCGACAACTGTAAACCAAAAAAAACTTGCCACGTCACTCCTGCCACATCATCGTACGGTCTGTACGGACCTGCCACTTCAGCCCGTACGGACTGTACAGTCAGCACCAAAATTTTTACCTGTTTGACTTGACGAACAGATTGCAATATCTCTCACTCCCGACGTCCGTTTGAGACGAAACGAATTGAGTTGGGTTCGCAATGACGAGGCCTACATTCTCGTACAGTTTGAAGTGATTCTGAGCACTTTGAATTTTTGAGCAAAATTTGATCCCCTGATCACACCTCCCCATTGGGAAGCTTTTGGACCTCCAAAAGACTATTTTCAGTCTATGCGAAGATGAGGGTAGAGTTCCCTCACCCTTCCAACCTCAATCCACTTGGCCTTGCTTGGATTCGTCCCTTTAAGACCAACTCGAAGATACTCCACATTTCCTCGTTTTGAAGTTCGCATTCTCCTGTCAAGGATGGCGTCTTCCTACAGTTCTGTTAGATACTCTGGAGAAAAATAATCTATGGAAGGAATCTGAACATGCTCTCCTTGATCATCAATCAATGGAGGCTCATACAACTTCAAATTCTCAACATTAACAACTGCATACATCTGCATATAAGGAGGCAAAT
>ML792540.1:158370-182018 GCA_009831015.1 Picea engelmannii
AATCAATGAACATAAGCACATAAACACAACAATTTGATAAAGGAGTTCACCCCTCTCTTGGGCTACATCTCCTGGTCCATCTTCCAATGGATCATTATTATTAATTTCTCAAAGTGATAAAAAACATGTCTTACAATGCTCAAGCCGACAAAACGACTGCTCCAATGGCTTCAGAGCATCCAAAAACCCATGTCTGGGCTCTTTCGGCACCTCAATCGGTCGAAAAACGAAGAAGTTAGGCCTCCTGGAAGTCCCCCCTTCAAGCTTGCTGTCTCTGCATCTACAAATTGCACCCTTGTTGTTTGAACCTGGCTCACACGCAATATAAGGCAAAAAACCCAGCACCGGGTGCAACCGTGCCAATGGTGCAAATCGTAGGATGGTTAAGGGTGCGCCAACCCCTAATCGCCTAGCACCTGGGCGTGTGAAGGTCATGTGACCGTGCACTAGGGTAAAAAGAGCCAAACGGTTACAACCGTGCCAACTTCCCGCTCCGGTCGTGGGCACATGGTGTAAAGCATAGAACCACGGGCTTGGTTTTGAAACCCCGTGCACCAATGGTCATTTATACAATATATATATATGGTATGGTCGTATGTATAGTACAAAGGACCGCGGGTGGGGCTAACCCCCGACCCGACCCCCGCGCCAATATACAATAGTGTAAACATAAATATTTTAAAACCCATATATATATCAAGTGACATAGTGTGACATGTTGGTTGGTCGGACTTTGCAAAGGTATTATGTGGTGGGGAGGTCCAGGGGTCGAACCCCACAGACTCCATTAGTTTTACATAGCAACCATGAACCAATAAAGGGGTGCCACGTGGCAACCCATGATTGGGCCACGTGGCACCTTACCATTAGCCAATAAAATTCCACGTGTCACCATCTAATTCGACAACTGTCAACCAACAAAAACTTGCCATGTCACTCCTACCACATCATCGTATGGTCTGTACGGCCCTGCCACGTCAGCCCGTACGGACTGTACAGTCAACACCAAAATTTTTACCTGTTTGACTTGACGAACAAATTGCAATATCTCTCGCTCCCGACGTCCGTTTGAGATGAAACAAATTGCGTTGGGTTCATAATGACGAGACCTACGCTCTCATCCTGTTTGAAGTGATTCTGAGCACTTTGAATTTTTGAGCAAAATTTGATCCCCTGATCATCTCTGTTTTATTTGAAAAGGAAAGAATTGATTTTTTTTTTCTCTTTGTAGTGTTTACAAGAAATTTTTTCATTCAAGTTTTTGTTTAAAAAGATAAAATTGGAAAATTCGATAGCTTTGATTGTTTGGCATCTAGATCATTCAAATATTGATTAAATTGTGTTTTGCAACTTGTTGTATTATGAAAAAAGAAAACCTCCTCCCTTATGTAATTAGAGTTCATCGAACGAAAAGATTGCATCTCATATCTCTTTGCATATTGTTTAGTCAAGGTCGAACACTTCATCAGTTTCATCTTCGTTTCCTTTATGAGTTAAACAACAACCATTAAAATTCAGCGTAATTTTAAAATTTATCTTGTAACTTTTATTTCTAGAACTCTTATACACCAACATTATCTAGGGATAGAGATTTGGAATAGGTTGTGAGGAATACTCCCCAAAGCATCAAGACACACAATAGTATCTTGTGATAGGGAGAGTTAAATCCACTTGATACATTTTGTCTTGGGAAGCCCTTCTAACACAAGGGTTAATCATGAGGTCACATTAGGGCCGACATAGTTACTCACCATGCTTTGTTGGTCTTAGTGTATAGATTGCGTGTATTATTGGGGTTCACCTGAGAAGAAAATCCTGTGTGGACCTTCTCAAGGAAATTTTAGGATTAGATACCCTACCCTTGCACATGTATCGGACTGTCGACTGCTTCCCCAGGAATCATTGTTGTAATTGGTAACCTTAGTAGCCTATCTCCTTAGAGTCTTTACACAAGGTGACTATGGAGGGGCAATTATTCACGGTACCTGGAATCGATGTTGGCCAAACTCATTCGTTATCCTTGGAGGGTATACCCACGATTATGTGTGGGAGCTTGCACCAGGGTGTAAGTCCATTAAGCAGGTTGTCAACATAAATTTTCCACTCGTTTTACCCCAACCCTTTCTTGTCTTGATCTCGCGACATTGGATTTGATCACCAACTAGTGATTTAAATAAGAAGGTTTGCTTTTGTTCTTGATATCTAGATTTTATTAGTGAAGTGTTGTTTTCTTCCTTTAGTTGTCCATAGATTTCTTTCATTCTTTATTCGGTGTGGCCAACAATGACCCTCTCTTTTCACATAGGATGCAAGGATTACCTCCGGAAGAACCGAAAGAATATGCACCCTTGATTCTTGTTTCACCAGAGGGTCCCTCCCTTGAAGGAGCAGTCAATAACGACGTATCCTTTGAGATCGGGAGTTCTAATCCATTGGTAGAATAATCACTCCCTGTAAATCCGTTGTTGAATGTTATTCAAGACCCTGATTTGCTCCGAATAAACTCATCGAGAGATGTTGTTTCTGAAGACTATAGTAGAATACCTTCTGGACCTTTTGTAGAGTCCGGTGTGGATGATCCACTATTTTAGAGTGAATCATTTAGAACTCTGGTTCATACTTCTGGAGTTTTTAATCCTAGTCCAGTCCCCATTCGTTCTTTTTGGAGGACCTCCTTGGGACATAATATTTTTGATAGACTAGGCATGAATCCTAACCAACCTATGTAATCACATACACCCGTTACTTCAACTGCTTATACATTACCTTTAGATCATTTTACTGGAACAACAAGTAATGTTGTTATGGTTTCAGACTCGTTTTTGGTTGGTACACATACAATTCTTCCTCTCCAGCTTACTATCTCTACCTTAGTCCCACAAGTTACACCTGTTTCTATCGGAAGTGCAATGTCAACTGAAGCTCCTATTGGAACTCCACTTCCTCTTAGATCAAATCCCTCACTTCTACCTGGGTATAATTCTCTTAATAGTTCTATTGCTAATCCTACCCAGGGTCCATTCATAGGACCTAATCATTTTATTCCACCTGGGTATAATGCTGCTAGCGGTTTTTTTCCCACACCTACTTAGGTTCTATCCAAAGGGCCTAACAATCCTCCACCACCTGGAGGATCTAATCATCCTAGCCCAAGTAGCCTGAATCAGCTTGGAGGCACAAATCATTCCGTCACTTCTGGTTTTCAACTTCCCGGTGGAGGTCAACCTCAAGTTTGGGGGAAACCCCAAGTTGGGGGTCATAACCCAGTTGTTCCTATTGGAGTTCAACCTCAAGTTGGGGAGAAACCCCAAGTTGGGGGAATAACCCAGTTTACAGGTAATATACACCTGAATTACAAACTCAACCTTGGAATTTTCCGTTCTAAGGAAATCAACAACTGCTTGGGGGGAAAACTCCTCAATTAAACTCTTTTGTACCCTCTAATCCTGGGAAATCTTATCCAGGCTATATAAAACCTACCTAGGGTCAAACTTTTCAATCTAATGCTCCTTTCCAAGGTGGCATACCAAATCAACCAACAAATGTTGGCTGCTTAACTCAAAACCCTCCACCACCAAATTTGACAGGATCCTATAACTATTTACAAACTACTTATGGTCCAACTGGTATACCTACGATATTTCCTCCCCAAAGTTACCAGCTTCCTCAAGTAAACAAACCGTTGCCATTTCTATCTACTTTGGATTTACCAGATTTATCTAGGATTTTGAATGATCCTATCTTGCATTCTCCTTATTGGCCAGTTATACCTGCCAAATTACCATTAGAAATTCCTAAGTTTGACAGTCAATCGGGAGAAGACCCAAACAATCACGTCATGACATTTCATCTTGGTGTTCATCCAAATCCTTGATGGATGACTCCATCCGATTATGTCTTTTCCAACACATTTTGACGGGTTCGACAACCAAATGGTATATCAAATTCCCATGAGGATTCTTTAATGATTTCAACACCTTAGCGAAGGAATTCTTGACACATTACCAGTTACCGATACAATATGAGACGAGAACCAAGATTTTGAGTTCATTTAAAAAATCCTATTCTACTCACATTTCTGATCATATTCACAAGTGGAGGAGGAGACAATGATTAATTAAAGTTCCCCTTCCTGATCAGATATTGGCTGAGTGGTTTACCAAATCACTCATTGGTCCTATATCCCATGATGTTTCCATGGACGGTGTCGTCACTAAAGAGCATGTGATTAGTCATGATGAATAATTGGATCTCATTTATTCACAAGCGGGCATGTTATATGACTTGATCCCTGATGCTCCTCGCCCATCTACAAATCCAACCCCAACGCCTCCAGTAGCTTCTCATGCTGCTGATGGTGTGATTGGCACTTTTCATGCTGAGACTCAGTCCAAAAAATCTAGTCATTCTAGTCCCAAATCTACTACTGCTAATGTAAAAAATGCAACTCCTTCGACTCCCTCTCCTGGTAAAACCTCCGAGGTCAATATGGTTCAGTCTACGCCTATCGGTAAATCTCAAAATAAAAAAGAAAGGGAAGGGTAAAAATAAAGAGGATACGTATGATAATAAAAAATCTGATAAACCCATGACTCAACTTGTTGATGATAAAGAAAAGAAAAAACCTCATTATGCTTGTCTTATCTGTGGTGAGAACCATTATACGAAAGATTTTCCGAGACATGCAGAGGTTACTAAGTTCCTTCAAGGAACCGAGATGCCTCCTACACCTGCCATTTTGTTAGAACCTTTTCCTTCTCAACAACAGACCCAATTGGTTATTCATGACCAACCTTCTCCCTCTACCACATATTATGTACTTATATGTACTGGTGACTCCAAGAAAAATGGATTTGCAGTCGCTACTCGAACCAAAGATTATGCTCCTTCTAAAGAGAAAGTTGATGATTCACCTCCTCCATTGGCTCAACCTCCTCCATCCGTTTCACCTCCCAATGGTCCTCTTCATCTTGAATGACTTAGTATAGATACATTTCTTCGTCTGCCTCCTAAGGGAATCGTTCGTAAGTTGTCATTCAAACCCCATGCACATGCCACTAAAAACTACAGTATTGTAGAAGATCTTGCACAAATACCTTCTTCGATGTCGGCTCTTGAAGTCCTTCAAAGTTGTCCTATTCAACGAAAGACACTGTTAAAGGATTTTGGTGGAATCGACCCTACCAATACAAATTTGATAATATTTGACTTGGAAGATCACATTCCAAGGCTCCCTCATCAATTATCTTTTCAAATACAAGTCATTGTGGAAAATAAGAATATTTGTCAAGCAATTGTTGATGAAGGAGCTTCAACTTGCATCATGTCTGTCACTTGTTGGAAATCCATTGGCTCTCTTGCCCTTATCGATTCACACAATAATTTAAAATCCTTTAATGGTACAGGGTTTAAACCTTATGGTGTTCTTCCTGTGTTATCTATTGCATTAGAAGGAAAATCAATTACTGTTGAGGTTGAGGTGTTTGATGCACCTCTCGATTACAACATTTTACTTGATTGTAGCTGGATCGATGCTATGCACACAATTGTTTCTACTCTTTTCTATGTGATACATTTCCCTCACCAAGGTAAAGTTGTTACAGTATATCAACTCACATTTTTTAGTTTTGATTCGTGCACTAGTAATGTTCCTTTCATAGGGAAAACACCTCCTAGTTATGAGAATGTCGGTGTGGGTCTTTTAAAATATTCATTGTTAATGGGTACTTTCCCCATCCCACCACCCGATATTCCTTCTCCTTTTGTCACTTCTATTAACACGATTTTGACCAGTGTTGGAGAAACCCCTTAGTCTTATGATCCTTGGATAGTACCTAGCTTGGACGAATGTCTTTGTTATGGCGACCACCTGCCTTTAAGTCTGGTGGAATTGGCCTATCAAGTTATTCAATTTTAAACTCCTTCCCCTCATTCTCTCTTATATCATGATCCATTTCACATGGTATTTCACACTGATGAAATGATCATGACAATTATGTCCATGGAAGATACTTCATGGGATGATGGGCATCATCATTCTATCCTCTTCCTGGAACCCGAGAATATTGAGAGTTACCAACTGATTTCAAATCCATCTATAGTCATTACTATTCCCTCAGTTTCTGAACCAACATGTGATGTTGTGTATGAAGGGAACTTTGGAAATATTTCACCTACCATCCCTCTAGATATTTTGATTAAGGCTGGGATTGTGGAAAATGTTCATATAGGTGCCTCATGTTCTCCTCATGAGATCCAAACTTACAAGGCCCTTTTCGAAGAATTCTGTGATGTTTTTGCATGGAGTTATGAAGAAATGCCTGGAATTAAGAGATACCATTATGCTAAACCTGTTCGAAAAAGACTTCACCCAGTCCATCCATGAAAAGATGTTGTGATTAAACTCGAAGTTGAAAAACTTCTTAAAGTTGGTTTTGTCTACCCTGTAGCGTTGACTGATTGGGTGTCCAATCTTGTTCCGGTTACGAAGAAACAAGGAACGATCCATGTTTGTGTTGATTATAGGGATATCAACAAGGCTTGTCCTAAGAATAATTATTCAACCCCTTTTGTCGACCAAATTGTTGACGATTGTGCTGGGAGTGAAATATTCTCTCTCATGGATGGATTTTCTGGCTATAATAAAATTAATATTCTACCCGTAGATCAACATAAAACTACCTTTGTTTTTCCTTGGGGGACCTTTGCGTACCATAAACTCCCTTTTGGTCTCAAGAATGCTGGTGTGACTTTTCAATGCGCTGTGTCTTATGTTTTTCATGATATTAATCATATTGTACAACCTTACCTATATGACTTACCGACACATTCCTTACGTCGTCAAGATCGATCGACACACTTACGAGCCATTTTCCTACGATGTCAATATTACCGCATACGATTGAATCCGCATAAATGTGTTTTTTGTGTGGAGTCTAGATGATTTCTCGCCTTTATCGTTTCTACGCATGGGATCAGGGTGGATCCTTTGAAGGTTGAATCTATTATCAATTTTCCTCCTCCTTCTACCTTGCGCCAACTCCAAAGTTTGCAAGGGAAGACAAAATTTCTACGACGATTCATTCCCAATTATGCCGAACTAACAAAAGGTTTCACTTGACTTCTTAGGAAGGGTCATGACTTTGTATGGGATGACACTGCCAACAAATATTTTGAAGCTTTGAAACTTGCGTTAACCCGTACACCACTCTTATTTCCCCTCGATTATAGTTGAGATTATTTCTTATACTTGGCTTCTTCGGATTGTACCATATCCATGGTTCTATTCCAAGAGGATGATTCACATGATGAACATGTTATTTACTATTTGATTCAGAGTCTTACGACCATCGAGATGAAATATATGCATGTGGAGAAATTGTCCTTGGCATCTATTCAAGTTGTTCAATTTTTTCGTCAATATATCTTACTGTGCAAAACCACCATTATTTTTGATTGCAACCCTATGCAATATATCCTTACACGACAATTGCTGGAGGGAAAATACTCCAAATGGATAATGATTCTCCAGGAGTTTGATTTGGAGTTTGAGTGAGCCAAGTCAAAGAAATGTTTGGTCTTTGCTGAGTTGATATGTGATCTTCCCTCCACCGAGACAAAAACTGTGGCAGTAGATTATTTTCCTGATGAGTATCTCTTCCTGAACAGTTTGGACGATATCTGGTATGGAGACATTATCATTTATCTCCAAACCCAAAATTTATGGCTTGATCTTTCTCATACAGATCAATGTTGTATTAGGTATCAAGCCCGCCAATCTATTATCCTTGGTGATACCCTTTACCATCGTGGTATTGATTCTGTATTTTGACGATGTCTAACCTATGATGAAGCCGAGAAAGATTTAAATGACTGTCATTATGGATCATGTGGAGGTCAAATGTATGGGTATGTCACCACCCAAAATATCTTACGATTTGGATATTTCTGGCCTTCACTATTTAAGGATTGCATTATAGCAGTTCAGAAATGCCACGCTTGTCAAATGTATAACGATAAGATTTGATCACATCCTTCTCCTCTTTATCCTATAGTTTCCGTTGGCCCATTTTCTAAATGGGGAATTAAATTCATGACATGTAACCGTCACTCGACTGGGGGGCATGGATACATTATCGTAGCTATGGATTATTTCACTAAATGGGCTGAGGCGATGCCTACATTTGATAATACCAGGAAAAATGCACCGTTGTTCATATTCAATCATATCATCACTAGGTTTGGTGTCCCTCGGGCCATCATCAATGACCATGGCAACCATTTTCACAATTTCATGATGTCTGAGCTTACCGATAAGTTGGGTCTACGACATGAAAACTCAACCCCTTAATATCCATAGGCCAATGGCCAAGTTGAAACGATCAACAAGGTTTTAACCACTATGCTTCGATGGATGGTAGGGATTCACAAGTCAAGCTGGCACACAATGATTTTTTCGGCATTATGGGCCTATCAGACATTCGTTAAATCTGCCATAGGGTTCACAACTTTCCGGTTAGTGTATGGTATTGAGTCCATTTTTTCAATTGAATGTGAAATCCTGTCTCTGAAACTAGTTGTCGAACTTCTCCCCAACACCACATCCGAAGAAGAACGTCTCTTGTATTTAATGCAATTAGATGAAACTTGCTGTAATGTTGCATTAGTCATAGAAACTCAGAAGAAACATGTCAAAGCTCAATATGACAAACAAGTCAAACCACATGTGTTTTCTGAGGGCGATTTAGTTCTCCTTTATGAACAAGATCATGACTTATTGGGGGCAGGTAAATTCGAGCCCATGTGGCATGTCCCTTTTATCGTTAAACGAGTGTTGGAGAAAGGGGCTTAAGAGCTAGTAGATTATGATAGTTCCCCTTTGGGTGAACCCATAAATTGGCTTTACCTAAAGAAGTACTATGCTTGAGATGTTTTGCATGAGTGCTTTTTATTTTAGTGTATTATACTCTGGTGTTCTTTTTGTCATTTTTTATTTCTGCCTTCAGGCTGCTTACCTTGCCCGTGCTTGGTTTCCAGATGTCAGCGTTCTTGCTTAGACCCTATATTGGATTTGTTGATGGTGCTAGTCACAGTACTCAAAATCCAGCATCCACTGCATGGGAAATCTATGCACCTACGAATGAGTTGATCAATCTACACGGTATTTTCCTTGGTCGTGCAACTAATAATATTGTGGAATACAATGCAGTTATTGAGTTATTAACTAATTCCATTTCATTAGGCATCCGTCATCTAATTATATGTCTTGATTCACAACTACTGGTGATGCAATTGAGCAACGTTTATTCCATCTAAAGTCCTACATTGTTACGAGTATACTTGAGAATTCACCTCTTAGAAAGACATATTGATTACATTGAATATCAAAACATTCCTAGATATGTAAACAAATTAACAAATGCATTATCTAATTATTTTTTAGATAGACATTTGCGCCATTTATAAATCCAAACACGTGCATATAAAGAAAAGTAAGCCGGTAGAAGTTTTATATTATAACGTCAAAAGTTACAAAAAGTGTATGTCCTGAGACCAAAATGGTGAAGCTCATGGCTTCATATACATATGAAACAATGATGTTGTTCACTATAACAAAGGACTGCTTGTGCTACACGATGGAGTAGTCAACCAATGGATGATGAAACACTAACAATATGGTGTTGGTAGCGTCGAGGTAACTCGTCCACAGTGATGTCTGGGATGTTCATGGTCAATCCCTAGAGGTTGTGTTCAATCTCCTTGAGATTCTCAGCTACTACCCCTCGACCTGCTACTGCACCTATCTCTCCACGTCTCTGGATCGAGGATGATCCCAGAGGCATGTAAGGTGCCACATCTTCATTGTTGAGAGTTTTTAATTAGTCTCGGATTTATACCATTTAAAAAAAAATCATAATTAAAATACAAAAAACAACATATAATAAAAAAAATCCTTTTTACCTATCTCTCCCTACTGAGAACCCTCAGGTAATTACAAGTCGAAATCTCCATGGAAGTCAGTCCCGACATATGCATAGTCATCAACCATGACAAGATGATCCCTCAGCCATTGGAAGAAAGCTGGACCATATGTAATGATTGGCACACCACCATGACGTGCCATCAAGTCTACCCATCTCTTCATCCGAGGATTCTATGGAGCGGGTATTCCCCATTCCACATGTTGTAGGTGCAAAACATGAACCCTCTCTAGGAAGAAGGATACCAAAATAGATCCATACTTGAATTGTTTCAATCAACCAGTCCTACACTTTGTTAATTTCTTATTCATGTTTATTAGGAGGCCCTTGCACCAGTTGAAAACCTGGGGCTCTATACACTCGATAGCATACTGAAAATGGCTCTATAAGGCCATGTGAGGAGCCACACTCCCTACCATACAAGTGATAGTATAGAGAATAGTCCTCAAGGGAAAGTCTTGAAAATACTTTATGGCAACTTTGCCACTATGTTTCTCTGTACCAGTTACACAATGATGTGATACATAATAATACATGGGTTCACCACCTCCTCTCCTTCCTGATAGTGACACTCGAAAGCTATGGCAAGATAACTTAGTCAAGAAGTAGATATCATTGATATCTAGTGTGAGTTTATGCACACCAACATGAAATGCTTGCTCATTAACGTCCCACATGCGGACTAAGTATTCCAATAGCATCAATTGGGCCCTCATGCCCCGTACCTTGAAATTTTTTAGAAAGCTACACTCCCAGAGTGCCATGACAGAGCCTAGATTATTCTTGACAAAGTAATCTTCCTCCTCGTTCTCTCGTTCCCTCCATTCGAGCATGATGACCAATGAAAATATGCCAAACAACAATAAAAGATGATTTAGTTCATCAAAAATTCAAAATTTGGGAGTTTTCTTAGCTCTCTCTCTCTCTCTTTAGTTTTTGAGGCACGGTCGTCGCAGGGGAGAAATTAGCCATAGTGTAGAGTCATCACATCCCAACAATTAACCCCCTACGATGATCTAGGATCTTCGTAGTTCACGATAGGGAGGGACTGGGACGATCTCAAGGCACAATCTCCCTTGGAAAATGGCCCATAAACTCAAATTTTAACCATTAAAATTGAAAAATTTTACCATGAAAAGAGAGAGGGGAGGAAGAACACCTACCTCACGGAAATGGCTCGAGAAATCGTCCACTGGGCGCTCCAGAATTGTCACTTGAAAATTGGAGGAAAAAAAGGGGTTTTGGCACTAGTTTAGTGAAAATGCAAATGAACTAGTTTTGACCTATTTTATTTACTTTTACCATTTTAATTTCAAATTAAATTAATTTTTAAATATTTTCACCTTTGTCACAAACGTAATGAACTTTGCAAAGTGTCGATATTGCAGGTTGAGAGATTTGACAACCGGACTTTATATATGGATCACTCATTTTTGTTCGTTTTTGCGTGTTTTTATGATGTATATATACTTTTAGGGTTTTTCAGGGAAAAATCCGAGCATGGTCTTTATTCTTTCTCATGCTCGTGAAACTATGAGAATGTAATCGAGTAAAATTTTATCACTTTTTCAGACTCGTAATGACAATACGAAAAATGAACCCCCTGGAGTCTCCTTTAAGCTCTTTTCAAGCTCCCTAAACATAAAAAGATAGCCGAGCAACCTTGTTCTTTTCACACTCGTAAAAGTATTTGAAGAAAACGTATGATGAGCGGTGGATTATCTCTTTTTCGGTCTCGTCAGACTAATTTACGAAAAAAGACATTTTGGAGTTTTCTTTAAGTGTTTTTCAGACTCTATAAACATGAAAAACCCTTGAGTTTTCTTTCTTTGGACTCGTAAAACAAGCATAGAAATATCTTTATGGGACCGAACCACTCCTTCCTAGGGCTCGTTAAAAATACTCCGAGGGACTCGTGCGAAGGATGAAATTATATTACAAGCATATGTTATCCTCATCAAGGTTGTGTAAAAATAAAGAGGTACTCGCCAGAAATGGTGGGGGGAAATTGGGAAAGGAATGTATATCTGTATCCGTGTTAGTGGCAGTAAGTCACTCTTGAACATGACACCCCTCTTCATCATTGTATCCAAGTTGGGAAATCCATTTGTCTCTCATTTGACCATCCACAAGTTTGTATGTTGGGTCCTCCTTGAGTCAATGCTGGCAAGACAATTGTCATGTTGTTCATATGTTTAAGAGAAGTTCAACCTAAACAAGCCTTCTATTGAGTCAACCATCTGCAGTCCTCAAATTCTTACCATGTCAACCTTCCCTGAGTCAGTTTTGAATCACTTTGTACTCTGATCTACTTCAAATATGTTACATATTTCATTTCATTGATGGGGGATACATTAAGGCCCTCCTGTGACGAGTCTTTTCCTGTCGACTTCAACACATTACATGGGAATTAGACTTAGAAATCATTTAGTACATTGGAACTTGCATGCCTCAATGTCAAGTTTCTTTGTTTTCAACAGTGGGTTCACATCAATGGCCCCTGATTGGAAAATTCCATCGAGTGTTCGACTTTAGCTCATTAATTCACATTCGATGGATTGTACTAGAGTACCTTGGGCATCATTGAAATCAATGGTGATTTCCCTCACACTTGTTAATGATATTCATCAATGACCGGTAATCAAGTGGTTTCTACCATGTTTGACTTCGACAGCTGTAATCACATGGATAGATTCATACTTTGAGATGATTAAGATGAAAACCGTAGATATCGCCATATCAATCCTGGTTGTGATGGAGTATTCATAAGACTGTACTAACACATAGATCCATCGTGTATTTCTCATGGCTATGTCGAAATTTGATGTATTTCTCATGGCTATGTTGAATCCCGATGACATTGATCCACAATGTATAATTGGTGGACATGACTTACTTGACACTTATACTTAGGGTGAATTTTAGTTTGAGTATGGGAATTCCTACCTCATAAATGGTATATTATTATGCAGATGCTTGATTGTTTATAGGTTTCCGACTGATGTGCTCCTTGTTCTCTAAACACACATTCTACAAATTATTTTAGCTGTCACATGTTCCACCTTCATACTTTGGGGGGAATTATTTTACACATTATTTTTGTCACCCTATGATCAACTGATGATATATGTATGACTTACTCCTTTGTTCTTTGAAGCTACTGAAGAGATGAGACTTTCTCCATGAGAAATTGAATCATCTTTCTTTTCTTAAAATCCCTATCAAAGGAGATCGTCGCACCCTGCTAAATGCTTGGGGTGAGATGATGCTTGATCATCGCATGTTGCACCAAAATGGACTATGGTGTCACCGCAGGCTGCTTGTGCTTAGGGTGTGACGATGCTCAAACAAGAAAAAAGGTAAAATTCACGAAATTTCTAGAATGGACTCTTCTAGAAGATGAGGTGGCCTCTGATCAATTTGGATCTTACTCGCTTCTCTGATTTAATGGGATCATCCCAATCTCCTCATTCATCCCTTTTTCACCCTATATAAAGAGGGATCTCTCATGGGAAAGGATAGGTTGGCTTATGCATGAAGAATTCTGCCAAAGATTGCACTTGAAATAGCTTTGCTTTAGCTCTCCAAGTCAAGTTGTGAATACTCTTCATCAAAATCGTTGGAGAAAAGGTGTGTGTGTTGAGGCAAAGGGACATTGGAAGGGACCTTGCAAAATCAAGGCATAGGTTGTATTCTCCACTTTCATTAATATAATGTAGCAATACATTCCTTCCCTATAAAAGTGTATTCATTTTTATTGTATAACTCCTTGATCTCATACATAGATTTCATTGAAATATACATACATATATATATATATATATATATATATATATATATATATATATATATATATATATATATATATATATATATATATATATATATATATATATATATATATATATATATATATATATATATCGTTTCTCTCTTTCTTTGTTGGTTTGTGTCTCTTAAATAGGTCCAATATGCCAAAAGTCTAAGGATGGAGAAAGGATGACACTAGCAAGGATCAAATGACATTTAAAATATATGTCATTTATCCCTTATCGAACTAGTTTATATCACAATGAAATCTAAGGAGAAGCTTGTATTCTTCTCTGTTTTGTTCTAATTTCTTGTTGAAGTTAGGGATATCGGTTTGTGTTTGCACTTACCGATTTGTCCAATAACAACCACCCACCAGTTGCAAGACTCACCACCATGCTAAACTCTTGTGGCCACGAGACCTATGGATGGCCCCAACTCTATGAGAGAGATCCTGACTTCCCTGCCACCTACCATATGTTGGGTGAAAACACAACTATCACTGATTTCCATATTCATGATGGGATGGTGTGCCATATGGGCCATATTTTCATGAATATGATTTGGGAATCCCACTACTGTCAGGTGGCAGGACACTTCAGCATAGAAAAGACAATGGTCATGCTGCAACGACATTTCTATTGGCCAAAAATTCAATAGGATGCCTGCAAGTATATCAGGTCCTACACTGCCTATGCCATTTCCAAACTAACCATTAAGAAACAAGGAATGTACACCCTTATGCCTACTCCTAAAAATCCTAGGGAATCCATCTCGATGGACTACATGTCGGTCCTTCCAACAACCAAGTAGGGAAATGACTTTGTTTTTGTGGTGGTTGATCATTTTTCTAAAATGATGATTCTAGCCACCTGCAAGAAGATCATCACAACATAGGCCACTTCCAATATTTTCTTCGAACGAGTGTGGGTACATTTTGGAATACAAAAAACCATCATCTCATATTGGGACATATGGTTCCTTAGCACATTTTGGTCGAGGCTCTGGTCACTACTAGACACCAAGCTCACCAAATCCATTGCCTTCCACCCCCAGATGGATGGCCAAACCAAGGCTGTCAACCAGATGATCATGCATATCCTGCACATGTACAATTCCAAGAATCCCTCACATGGGATGGGAGTCTTCCCTATGTTCAACACAGCTACAATAGAGCCATGCATAGCTCAACCGAACACATCCCCTTTCAGGTGGGGTTGGGATTTCATCCATTGGGTCCCATGGATGTTTCACTACCCCTTGCAGCCACCCAGCCAGAGTCATCCCATGCTCAAGCTGAAGCCTAAAATGATACTTGGTTCATTGAGTGGATTCAACACATCCACCAAAAGGTTTAGGATATTTTGCAGAAGTCCAATGCCAAGTATAAGCAATGCCATGATCAACATCGGGTGCCACACAAGTTTCAAGTGGGAGATAAATTTTGGTTTCACTTGCAGAAAGAACGCCTTATAGGGCCCCATCGAAAGCTTCATCCACTCCGTTATGAACCTTATACCATCACCAGGGTTGTGGGTGACAATGTTTTTGAGCTCAAAATTCCCCCCTTCCTTGGATTGCACCCAATGTTTAATGTGGACCTCCTTTAGCCATACTTTCCACCATTATTGGACACCTCAAAGGTAGCAGAACAATTGACACCAATAGAGCTCAACCCTAACTGCATGGAAAGAACATCCACTGATCAGATCATGTACACACAGGTCAAGGGAGCTCACCAACAAAAGTTTCAACTTTATCGTGTTGTCAAAGCAGGGCAACTCTTGCACCAAGGAAAGTGGCTCACCCGGGGCCAAATTCATCATAAATTTCCTCATCTGATGGGGGAACTCAACACAATGGAGACCATTTCTTCCTAAGGGGGAAAAATTAATATAGGTGGATATCGATGGCCACCTACCTATTACAAGTGGATCACATACAAATGTTGTCTTGGCAGTTTCAGTTTTCATCTCGACAATTTTTTTGTAGCTTTTCAGGTCCCAAACTTTCGTGGCCGTTTTGAGGCCCTAAAAAACGTTTTTAGGGCCCTCCACAATTACATTGTAATTTGAGTTAGAGTGTTATGGAATAATGTGTATTCCTAGGATAAACCTTTCCAATGGGCTATCGTGCGCCTAAAATAGAGATCGTATGCAAAATTTACAACCCCGAGAAGTTGATGTACCTGTTGGAGCCGCCTTTATTTTCTAAGCCCATCACAAATTTCATATTTTAAATGCTCGAAATCTAAAGATGGTTTTCATATTTTCCCTCTGAGGTATCAAGATCTACGAAGCTTTATCATGCAAGCAACGATGATTGTTATACTCTCGAAACGAGTCCTACCTTTCGTTAAAACTTTTCCTCTTTTATTCTACCTCGAGATCTCGTAGGTCGGATAATGTAAGTCATATAAGTCACACGCCCCGAGCTACGAAACAACGAAATCATTTTAATTTTTACTCGGGACAGTAACAAGGGTAAAGTTTTCCCTAACCCATGTTTAAACGTTGTCGGGGTTTCGCACCTCGACGTTCTCCAAATCCAAAAATTTAACGTCGTAACCCTGATAGCCGAGAACACGAGGTCCTTATTCTAGTAACCCATGTCAAGGTTGAAGGTAAAAGCTAAACCATGGTAAAAATTTCTGTTGGCATTTCGCCACTCGACGTTTTCCTTTTCAAAAGTTACACCGTCTAAACCCCGACTCGCGAAATCACGATAAGGATATAAACGTGATTAATTAATCACTTAATCCAAGATTATATTCCCTTTTAATTAACTCATGTTATCGCAATCTCGCGGTTTCGCGGCTCGGCATGCTGACTTTCCGGAAACGCATTTTCGAAGCTCCGAGTTGCGATATGGAGAATATAATAATTATGAAATTAATTGAACCCCTAATCGCGATTACCTTTTTATTAACCAAAATCGATCATCGCAGTCTCGGGTGTTAGAGATTCGAAATGTTAAAGTAAAATCCCCGATATAACGAGTACTGAAATATTGATTAACGTTGGTAAAACCAGATTAATTAAGCTAAATCAATGCATATCCCTCGATTTGATGTCTGCACGATTTACGAGTTAGCCTTGGCCTTTCCATACGCCATTGGCATTTTTAAACCGCCAAAATTTATGGCATTAATGAGGAAATAGGGTAAATCGATGAATATAAGAACGGATTTTTACGGCAAAATTTATTTCTAAAAATGATTTGACAGACTCGTTCTAAAAGGTACCGATTTTTCAAATATATATAAGAGTTGTGTTTCATTATAAAAAATGCATTTCATATTACGCAGAGCACATTATCTGTAAGCAATTGACTTCTGTATGTATACACATTTCTATCGCAGAAGAGCCAAAACGCAATCTCCATCCATGGCTCCGCGAAAAGCATCAAAGGCAAATGTTGAGGTTTCGGGACAAGGCTCAGAAAATGTCTTTGATACTTCGCCTCGAAGTATTGATTCAGTCTCGAATTGGTCGTTCATTTTGGATGTTCTACAGGGAGAGTTGGTGGACTATTCCGACGACTCTAGCGACAACGAAAAAGATGATATAACCACCAAATACAAAATATTTATCCAATCCGGAATACACAGAGTAGCAGCCAGGCCAGGGTTGCTTCCATATTATGACATGGTCCGATGGGAATTGGACCATGTGGACATACCGACCAGAACCCTCATGAACGAGCAGAAAATTACCATCAGGACTTCTAGGTCGGAACATCTGCAAACCATGTATAAGCTGCCCACGACGTCTGACCACACATATGGTGCTGAATTCTTGGACGAGTTAAAGCAGAAGGAATGCGTACAGTATGGTAAAACCATGTCCAGTTTAATAAAGGATTGGGTTTCAAACACCGCGAAGTTCAGATCTGATACCCACGACATATATTCAATCGCTTCTTTAGAACCTTAGTACAAATATGTAGCCATGATGACATGTAGGTTATACGGGAAAGATGACACCTCACATTTTTTCCTTCCGTGGGTGCCTCTAATGTTTCGGGTCGCCAAAGGAAGTTCCTTTGACATGGCGAAGATACTTTTCGATAGCTTGACCAGTCGGGTCACAGAGTATCGGGCGCAAAAAGAGAATGGGAAGGTGTCTTCATTCTTCATGTCTTCATACATTATGGACGCAATTTGTTCTATGACACCATTTCCATTAATGAGCTGGAGTTGGACTCCGGCCAAAGACGAACCCATACATGTATATCATGCAAAATTATGGGAAAACAAAGAAATTTTTTTTGTGTATGAAATCTTTAACTGGGTGATGGTGCCCCTGCATGTCACCATTTTTGGTCACCCACCACCCTGGATCTCGGACAACATAGTAACGAATCTGAGCAACATAGTAGACTGGTATGTGGAAGTAGAATTTTCATACCTCAGAGTTTTCGGGGCTTATGTTCCCTTGCATGCGCTGCCATTGTTCATTCCCGACAAGCTGGCTTGTCGCGAGGTTGCCCGACAGACAGTAATCGGTGGTATAAGAAAAGAGCTTAAGGGGTATTCAAAGAAGGTATGACCACCTTTCCCTGTTCATTTGAATTCTTATTCTTTATTAGATTTCGGGCATGCAAAAGACGAGGTAGCAGCCCTGGAAGACCTAAATTTGGTCTCCATTGAATATAAGAAACACGATCCGCAGAGGGTCATGAGCAATCATTTGGCCAGTTGCGGGCTCAAGAGATTTGAGCACGAGAATTCACCCTCGGATGACATTTTCCGAGGCACCAGGTCCTATGCCGAGATTCTGGCTCAGATACAAACTTTATCACCCGAGGAAAGAGCCGATGTTTTGAAGTTTCAGGAACATCGACGTAGCTGTCTTCCCGCAGTGTTGCGAGGTGAGGGTTCGAGTACGTCGGAGGCGAAACAAAAAGATGATGAAGGATCTAAATATGCGACTCCCGATCAAGGAAAACACCAGGATGAGGGGGAGAAAACGAAGAGTCCAGAAGCAGAGATAAAGAATCCAAACCCACCAAAGAAGCAGAGTTCGGTCGCTGCTTTGGGAAAATCAACGAAGCAGATCGAAGAACCTATCACATCAATTACCCCCTTGCAGTCGATGCAGGGAAATATCGATGCAGGATGGATATTCAATGAAGAGTTGAGGACCATAAGGGTAGAAGAACTCCCTTCAAATGAGTTTTTCTTCAATAAGAAGAGAAAGGCAGTAGTAAAAAGGGAATTCTATTAGGAAGGAGAGTCAACTGCCAAGAAATATAAAATTATAACTGATGGAAAGGACAAGAAAAATGAGAAATTTTCCACTGAAATAGCAGGGACACTAGGAGCATATGCCTCGGTGAATCAATTTTCAGTCGGGCTCTTAAAAAACCAACTTAAAATAAAAAATTGCCTCATTAGGACCCTTGAATATAGATTGGCCACAGCAACAGAGACTGCTAAAGACCAGGCGAGCGTAGGAATAGAGCAGGCCAGGTTGGCCGATAAAAACGAGATAGAGATTCTCAAATCTAAACTCGAGCAAGGACAATTGGTGGTCCGGGATGGTCAGACGCAAGTGAGCCAACAAAGGAATCTGATTGAACAACTACAATCTAGGGTGGAGACCGCCGAGAACAGAATGATAAACATCGGGATGTTCAAATCCCAGGCGATCGAGATTCGGAGCAGAGTCTCTGCGACACAGTGAAATTTGCTCGCTAAGGTAGAAGCGATCCGGGACAACTGTTTGCTAGTCAACCAGGTTTCAGAGAACTTATCCGCCAGAGAAAGGGAAGCCGGAGCAACTCGAGTCGCCTTCCAAGAGGCTGTGATAGCCACGAACAATAGGGTTTCGGAAAGTACTTCCAGGTTCACCATTTCAGAGCAAACCAGAGGGACCATTTTATTAAAAGAATGGGAGCATAACATCGCCGAAGGCAAGCAACAAGCCAAAAAGATAACCAATTCCTTAGAAGAGGCCTTCAGTTCCATAGACGACGATCTGCTAGGCATTGACAACAGAGGTAATGCTGAGACATTGATGCAGATGAATGTGGAAAAAATCTCGCTTGATCTAAAGGAAAAATATGAAAGAGATTCAACCGATATTTCCCAGATGACTATGGTGGATATATTCCAAATAGACAAATGCATGATTAGACCCAGCGCGCAATTATGCGCCATCGACATCATATATGGACAGATGGAAGACAAGCTCCAACAGTTAGCTCGAGAATGTTACTTCTTTGAAGCCAGCTGTCAAGCAGAATCATCACGACTAATATCTCAGTTGGTTGAAAGATGTTTCGCCTGTACTGAGCCCGCGCGAGGACAAACGTCAGGCACCAAGTGAAGACAGAGAAGAAGAAATGGAGCGATTGCTCTCCTCCCTGTCATAACCGAAATTTTGTGACTATTGAGATTCTATCTTATTTGTAAAATTGTATAAATATACCACAGAAAGAAATACACCAGGCTGGACCTTTTTGTGTCGATTGTAACAGAGTTTTTACAAATTTGAGAGTTAATACAAAGAAAATCTGAAGATTCTCAATTCCATCTAGACTGTGTTATGAGTTTGTTTTCTCGTATCTCATATTTCATTTCATTTCATATTCTTAACTGATGAATGATTTGTTATAATTTAGTACGACCACTACTATAGCGAATGAATCTTGGTTTTCTATAATTGTTTACTATTTTTCCTCTGTACCAGCTATCAGCGGGTGTAAGACCAGTCTGCATTTTCAAAATTCTACACATATTCTCTGCTACATCGATTATTTTCTTACAGTTTTCCTCTTCTATTTATACGTGAGATTCCCCCTTGATAGGAGCCTTACACTATAGACAACTAAATGTTTTTCTCCCACCTCATACCTTTTATTAAGATATAACTTAGTTACGGGAAAGAGCCTTTGATTTGCACTTTGTTTCTTTTCGAAATTATAAATTCTCTTTTATATGACCAAATTGAGACAACACTTAATTTCTCATTGAAGTTTTTGTTATTTTATTGTTCCTCCATGACTGTCCCTATACCAACACAGCCTAATATCGAACCCGGATTATCAAATCAAACACACATCGCCTTAAACCTTTTCGACACTATTCTTAAAACAACTGCTACCCGGGTCAAACTCGAACGTTCATGGGCAGCCATCGAACATGATATAACTATCTAGGAACAGTTGGAAGCTAGACAACGCCAATGCTGAAATCTTCCTTAGTTTCCTTTGCCGAAGGTTGACGTTTTCCCCTTTCCACCTTTTACCCACTTTCGGATGCCTAGACACTGTACTTCTAAGCCTTAAGTATAGACTCTGGAACAACAATACCAACTTACCCCAACGGGGCCCACATCACTTTTGGCGCTTCATCTCCTACGGTTAGGTTTTTGGATGTCTAGGGTTTTGGAATTCATGTTTAATTTAAAAATTCCTTTGGAGCCTCATTGTAATCATATTCTTGTGAATGAGCGCAACCGTCACATCTCTTCTTAGAGATAAGCCGCCACCATTCTAGCAATATTATTTCAGTATACATTTTACAGTTTTAACATATTTCCTTATTGAATAGAAGCCAAGTTTTACTGTATCTCTATATTGTTCATTTTATCTCTATTATAGTTCATTGTATCTCTGTGTTAATAATATATATCTGTATTCATTTCGTTCTTCTCATAAAATCCAGACCAGGACCGTAGATCCTAGATTTTCCATGGAGTCAGAACGGATAAACGACATATGGTATATTGTGACAATCCTCCCATCGTGAGGGAATCATAAAATTTGAAATACTTTAGAGATAAAAATCATAATCACATAGGTCGAACTCCTTCCTAACAAAATATTGTAGTTGAGTGGAGCGTCAACTACTTCAACTTCCACAGGAACAATCTTCCCTCCTAATTGGATGGGAAATGAGGAAATGAAATCGTGTGGTATAAAGGATTTTCCATCAAATGCAGTTAAAAGAGTAGGAGAAGGGATAAGTTCCGGAGATCCAATGGTTTTCCAACAAGACAAATACATGACACACATCAAAGTTCCTTTGTTAACGATGGCCCTCCGAATAATGTTCTTTGTGTACATAATATTAATCTGGAAGGCTACATGATAAGAAAGGAAAGGTATCACCTTAGTAGCATCAAACTTCATAACGAGTTGTCTCATTGCATAGGGAAACTTTGGAGCACCTTTAAGGCAGACATCACACAAGGCATCTGAGAAAAATATTAAAAAATAGAATAGTTGGGAGTGACTTGAGGATTGAGGTTATGCGACACACTCTTGTAGACACTGCTCGGTATGTATGGCATCGTTTCCTTCTCAGGTTTATCTATATGAAGAGAATTTTGAGGGTCAAAAGTTTCTTTATCTTTATATGTCAAATTGACATTACCATAATCGTAAGACCTAGTCGAAAAATCTACCTCCTATTCTTTCTTACGGTTTACCATATTGATGAACAACACTATTCTAGCTGACAAAGTTGCATTTTGGGTGCTCCCTTGCGGATTTGTAGTAGAAGAGCCTGCCTACATATTTTTTTGCGCTAATATGCAATGAACCTCTTTCATTTGCGAGCATTTATGGGTAAGGTGATCGCCCCCATAAAAATTGCAAGGGAATTTCACATTATTGTTCTCCTTCTTTCTCCCTAACCTTTCCATCAAATTTTGTGTTTTTATTACCTCTTCGTCCTTTCTTATCCTTTCCATGTTTACCTTTTCCTTTGGGTTGTTGGGTACCTGTTATCGCACGGTTTGTAGGAAAGGTCCAAGAGCTTGAGTCAGGGCTTGAAACCGACGTAACAGGAGCTTCCCCACCCACTGTCACCTCGATGGGGGGCTCTTTCTATTTAGGAGGGCAAGTCCAAGGAAGACGTCCCTAAGGAAATCTGGTTTAAAGAAAGGCTAAAGGGTAAAGGCCAAGTCAAGGAAACCCCTTTCACAGATTTCTGCCCAAGAAGAGATAGTCAAGGAGATAAGACCACTGACGATGCACCTGTTTGCGAGACAAAACAAAGAAAACTAGAATGTGCTTGCAGTGGGTTAATACTTCGTGAAATCAATGACTATCTTCAAATGTATATATGAGCAATGAATAAATATAATTATTGACGAAGTCAATGATTATCAAACAAAGGGAAAAGTCACTTCTTCAATAAGTACATCAAGAGCATTCAATGTGTGTAATTAAACCATGTATCATATCATTAATGCACTAAACATGTCAAATAAACTCATATATAATATAATGCTGCGTCACCTATACTATTTCTGCTATAGGTGTGACGTCAGCTTTGATTCAAGAGTAAAAAAGAGAGACAAAGAGCAAAAACGTTTTACAAATTTAGCTTACAGATGCATTAAGTAACTCAATGTCAATCAAAATAGATGAATGAAGTCACAACGTTGCAGGTATAACAAGATATCTAAGCATGTGACGTCATCTCTATATAATTTTTGGTGTTCTGCAGGTTAGCTAGCCAATGGTGGACGTTTTGACAACTTCAACCAGCAAAAGTACAATTCAACTCCACGGCTATGATGAGAAAATAAGGCCGCACCTTTCTATCCAAGAAAAAGTTCATTTAAGGCCAACGTTGTCAAATTAGGGTTAGTTTTTATACTAGCTAGGGTTAGACGCTAGGTTAGTAGGGTTGCAAAATTTGAAGGTAGTTTGAAAAGTTTTAAGGCATAACGAGCTCAAGCATTCATAGACTAGTGCCTTGGGTTAATGGAGTCAAATGGAGGTATGACTAAAGGTTTAGGAAGAGTTCAAACCTAAGGACAAGAGAACTAGGGTTTAATGGTGTTGCTAAAGCAAGGCCACAAACCCTAACCCTAAGAAGAAAAGACTTACCTAGGTGTA
>ML792540.1:196278-211772 GCA_009831015.1 Picea engelmannii
CAAGATCATTGAGAAATACACATCCACAATAGACACAACATTTATCCTGGGAAACCCTCTAGGGGAAGAAAACCCAACAAAAACTTCCTTATCATAAATAGCTTATACAATGTTCAAGAGATAACTCAACCAATACAGAAAATTCCTCCTCAATATATGCGCCACCCTTCTTCTCCTCTCACCAACTTGTAATTGCAGCTTGCCTCATAAGAGAATGAGCAAGTGAAGTGTGTGTTAGAAGTGAGGCGCTAGCCTCTTATTTATATTAATCTGGCACGTGTGAAGAGTCACCATCTGGAAAGGACGACCTCTCACACTGGGTGGGTAAACCCACCTTTAATTTAATTCTGTCCCTTTCATTATAACTTCTGGGGCCGACTTCTTATTCTGCACATTGTAATTGTCCGATGACCAATCCGCAAAAGGGGATTTGGTCCTTATACAATTACCGACTTGATTAATCCTCAATGGGAATTAATCTAATAATAAAAATAATAATAATGACATGATTAATCCACAATGGGGATTTAATCCAATAACAAAATAATAAGAATGCTCTTCGCAGTTACATTATTTCAACAGTAATCTCATATTTCCAATGAAGCCAGTCAAGCAAATGGTTTCTTGACTGCAACTTGATTTCAGCTCCTCCAGTCATAAAATCAAAACTGAAATATGACAAGTCATTCCACCATTTGAAACTGTCTTCATGTTCAAACATTACATAGCTCATTTCGATTGAATATTCCTCATATTTCTTGACTGCAGCTTGCTTTCATCTCCTCTATGTCATAAAGAAGTTTTTGAGCAACATCTTTATTTCGATATGAGGACTGTTTACTAACTGAAGATTCATTTTCTATTGGTAGGATGAACCTTGGACTACTAACCTTGGGCCTGAGATCATAATGCTTGTAACAATGAGCCATTGTAGCCTCATACCCTCTTTTATAATATTCTAAATGAGTTAATAGTGCTTCATCTATTTTTAATTCATATTGTTCTTGTTGTTGGCCAGAAAATTCTTCAAAAGGAGATGAATCTTGTGATATCCTTTGTGTTTCTTGTTCTATATCAAGTTCCGTAATAAGATTATGTAAACATTATTACTTATCTCCTTGACTAAAGATATGACAAGAATCCAAATAAGATGATAATGAAGAATGAATATCTCCACACCAATAATGCTTAGGATACATATCAATCCAATTTATGAAATTTTGAAGAGAAACAAGGTCTGCAACCAAACTTGTTGTTTTGTTTGATGAAGTAGGTGGATCAAAAGCCAAGCTTTCCATTCTGAAGCCAAGAAAATCTTCATACCTCGAGCTCTTTGAACAATGAAGTCGCCATGAAAAATTTAGCTATGGATTCTTATGGCAGTGGAATCACCTTCAAACTGATTTTTTGATGTGTAGAGTCACCATAGCAGAAATACAACCAATATATGCCTAAGTGTTTGCTGCTCTCAGACCTTAGAACTAAAACATTTTTGTTCTTCCCTAGGAAAATAATAGCGATCGTCCCTGACAACGACACCAAAATGTTAGCACTCGAAAATTTCTTTGGGGTGTATCAAAGAAAACCCCAAGGTAACTATTTCAACCAACTTTAGATTGTATTCCGACCTATACAATGAGAGAGGGCTCTCTCAGATGTCTAATGATTGGTAATAACTCAAGGGTTTCATCAATAAAGTCATGAAGGTCAAATTCTGTGATAGGACAGGTTTCTTTTTTTCTTAAAAGGGTTGGTAGGACAAACAAGGAAAATGTACCATTGTGGAGTCAAGTTCTGAAATTAAAATATTGAGCTAATGAATGGTGGTGTACTCACATAGAACAAAGGAAAATTAAGTGTTATTCTTCAGTAACAAACAATATTTTGGATGGAAGCATAAAAGAGAAAGGGTCAACTCATCACACTGAGAGAATCTAGAAAATGATGAGTTCTCAATGTAACTTTAGATTAAATATAGAAAGCCATATTACTATGAGTAGAGCATCAAACATGGATGAATTATGAACCCACAATATTTAAACACATAATAAGTATTTACCGTATGAATGGGGCATCGAAGATGGATAAATTATGTAATATCCCTAGGACGAGCCCAGTTGTGTTATGAATTGTAAACGTGTTTTGTAGGCTGGTGAGCCGAGCAATTATAAGATGGTAGGATTATGTGTTAGTAGGCCAGAGAGCCTAGGTTTTAAAGGCTAGGAGCATGTTTTGTACAAGTAAATATTCATATTATTAATATAAAAACATCGTTGCGGGTAGACCGACCACGATAAAAGAGAATGGGGGACTAAGCTCCACTAGGCTGGGTAAGGGAGAGGGGGCTGAGAGGTTGGAAATAGGGGTTAATCCTAAGGGATTAAGTCCAAGAGAATAATAATTTATTATTATTCCAAAAGTTGTTTAAAAGGATATGTTTTTATCCTAAGTTCCTTGGGGAGGATAGGTGACCTCCAAAGGGAAAGGAATGTGCTTCATGAGTGACAGGTGTTGGCTCAGGAACATGCATACTTAAGGGGGAAATTATTGTTGTTGGGACACACGCATGCACTCACACATAGGGAGGAACTCACTCACGAAGAATGGGTTCACGCATAGACATTTTTTTCTCTCACGCTCTCATCATCTTTGCTAGGCTAGACCAGTCTGCCCCATCTCTCCTCATGAGTTCACTCATGCACTGAGAAAGCATGCAACCATCCAATTCCACCATTGCTGAACCTGTGGCCATTGTGCACCTCTGTAATTTACTGATCCATCCCTTGCCTTACCCAACTTAGCTATTGTGGTTTGAAGAGGAGGGTTTCCAAGCCCGTGGTTGAAGAGGCAGCTTGTCAAGCCTATGAGAATCTCTCTCTCCAGGTGAGAGAGGTTGTTGTGGGTTGAAGAAGAAGGTTGTCAGGCATGTGAGAAACTCTCTCCAGGTGAGAGAGTGTGCTGAGGAAGTGAGTTCTCCTGGAGGGAGTCCCGTAGCTGCTACAGAGCTCTAAGAATTCGGGTCCAACCTATTGCTGAAGCCCAAGGTAAGGAAGGTGGAGTAGACGATGGACTATGTGACAGTGAAGGTGTATACTCGTGGGGTGTGACAGGCACATGGGGAATGAGAGTCTGTGAGCAGTGGGTGTAAGTGGATCCTAGGAGAGAATCCTTCCTCTTAAACCGTGTGACTTTCCTATTGACCTTGCCTAGCCTAGGAATCCCTTTCCCGGTGGATTTTAGTCCCAGCTCGGGGGTGCCCACTGCTGAGAGTGATGAGCAGTGTGGTCTAAGGCTGGGAGGTTCGTGGAAGGTGTGCACACATTTGGTGGTTTTAATCCATTTAAAATATAAGTATCATTTCTGTGCTTAATTATGTATGTTACGCATGTTTGTGATTCTTGAAATTTTATCATCTGTTCCGTTGCGTGTAGGAATTACTGTCAATTTCAATTGAGTCTGTATGGTAGCAATAACTCTATGTTATTTGTTTTAAATTCATTAGAAATGCATGTTATATATATATATATATATATATATATATATATATATATGTTCCTCTATGGCGTTTCTCGACCTGTTGGTGGTTGGGGATGTTACAAATTGGTATCAGAGCTAGTTGAGCTAAATGAAGTGTCTGAGTAGTGGCGTTGCTCGACCTGCTGGTGGCTGGGGACATTACAAATTGGTATCATAGCTAGTTGAGCTAAGTGAAGTCTCCAAGTAGTGGCATTGCTCAACTTGTTGGGGGCTGGGGACATTACAAATTGGTATGAGAGCCATGGTTTCAACACTGAGCTTGGATGGGCCATGTTAGTGGAAGTTTAAGAAAAAGTTTTGGAAAAGAATTGTGGTTGAAATGGACAAAATTCAAGTTCAGAGCCCATGGTTCCTACCTAGAACCTAGAGGGGCCACAAATGAGAAATTCCGAGTAGGAAGTCGAGAGAATTTTGATGTACAGAGTGCTAGAAGGGTGTTGAAAGAACACTTGGACTTTTTTCGGAACACGGGAGACGTAATAAGTTTAAGAAATGGCCACAGAGAAGGAAATCACAACATTCATGGTGTTGGGGCCATAGGATCTGTTCGGGAGAAGGGGAATTATTCAAGACTGTCAGATCTGGAGAAAGTGCAGGAGGGTTAACCTGGAAGCCCTTCTGACTTCACGACTTTAGTGAAGTTAGGTGCAAAAATAAGAGAAGGCCCGAAGCCCGAAGCTCCAAAGTCTCGGAGGAGATCTACACCGTAGATTTGGGGAGAAGCCTTACCATTGGATCAATCCAAGTTAAACAGGGGAAAACACAATGGTAAAGGATGAAAGCCCCTGAAGCTCCGAATTCTGGAGTTAAACCAGACCATTCGTCAAGAGGGACAAGTGTCAGCATATTAGCTTGTTCGGGATTTCGACGTTCGGGAGAATTAGTGTGTGAGGAGGCGAGAACTCTCGAAGCCCGAAGCTCCGAAGCCCCGAAGAGCCGAAGTAGTGAGTCATGATGACATCACCTGGAGGTGACGTGGATATCTCCTATTCCTACCACGTGCCCCCACATGGAATGTTGACAACTGTACTATGTGGACCCGGAGGGTAAAGAAGTCTGAAAATTCAGATTTCGAGAGACTGGAAGGAAGCAGGTGTAAAAACTTCCAAAGCCTGAAATTTCATAGTAACATGGCATGATGATGTCATCAGGAATGTTATGGACCCATGGGATGTGTGCCACGTGTTAGTGGGTTTTGAACTCGCCAAATATTGAAATGTCATTTGGAACATGACATGTGTCACTTGTCTGAGTGGGCAACGTGTCCGTTTCTAATATTTTTCCATAGGTACCTCCTCTCAAGTATGGGTGGTGGGGCCCTGATGGTCATAGTGGCGCATGGAACCAATTGTGAAATCCAAAGACTTGACATTCTAGAAGAATGTTTCATAATGGAATGAAATGAAGAACTTTCAAAAGTTTCGTAATGTTGAGGTGACGAGACGTAATGATGTCACCAAAGGTGACATGGAAGTGTTCAGAGATTAACGGTTTGAGGCATTGGAAGTGTGTAGATGTGAAATACCTCGAAGTCACAAAGCTCCAAAACTCTGAAGTCTCGTAGCTCAGATGCCTGAAGTTCCACAGTGTGTGTCAGTCATTGGATGCTGGGTAGTTGTGGACTGTTGATCCACCCTACTTCGTGAGTTTGTCAATCCGGAACTCCGAGAGAATTGTTGTGATGTGCTTTGAAAACGATCCACCCTACTTCGCGAGTTTGTCAATCTGGAACTCCGAGAGAATTGTTGTGATGTGCTTTGAAAACTTTCGAAGATGGAGGCCCGAGGTCCCGAATAAGTGCCTATAAACCTAGCACTTGGCCACAACCCGTGGTCACATGGGTTGGGGGATAAGAGAAAGGGGCTAGTGCCCAAAATTGTTTTTTATTGCAGAATAGAGTAAAGCTCGAAAATAAAAGATTTGCAAGGATTCTTGATTGCTCGAGAACCGCATAATTAAATATGAAAATTTTCTCGAATCATATTGGTTTATGAATACTGTGGAATTTGTTAAGGACTGAGGGCCTGAAAAATTTTGGTTGACTGCAGATTATGTTTACAGAGTTATGATTGTCAGAACCAAACCAAATTACCGCATAGTGCAGATAAATGGAGGAGGCACAAGATGATTCTAGTTCAGAGATTGAAGCTAGAGGAATGGATGTACATTTGGGAGTTGAAGGATCAAACTCCAATGGGCATGGAGAAGAGATAGATAAGGAAGGAGACATGATGAAAATCATTGAAAGATTGCAGAAAGATGTCCAAACTCACCGAGAAGATAACAAAAATCTCATGAAATCCAGGGAACAACAGGGAGAATTCAACATAAAGTTGATACAAAGTATGGAAAGGATAGAAAAGAAATTGGATAAGGAGAGTGACTCCAGTAAATTAGGAAGTCACAGGTCCCCTAGTGAGAAGAGGAAATCAAGGAGTGTTGGTAGATACCATCATCACTCCCAAGGGCACTCCAAGAGGAGGGCACACAATAGTTCAAGCCCATCTCCTATCATAAAGCACAGGAGATCTGGAGTGGATGAACTGAAGGGTGAAATGAACAAGATTAATCCTCCTACATTTGATGGAGAGCACAAGAAGGAGGAAGATGCTGAGACATGGCTGCTTGGCATGAGTAAATATTTCCAACTGCAGAAATTTTCCTCTCATGTAGAAGGAATAATTTCAATGTATCAACTGAAAGGAAAGACATCCATGTGGTGGTATCAAATTGTGTAGGTGCAACACATTAAAGATAAAAATGTTACTTGGAAGGAATTCAAGAAGTATTTCAAAAAGAAATACTTGACTAAGAGATACTATGACAAAAAGATGAAAGAGTTGTTTGATTTCAAGCTGGGTAACATGACCATTGATGAATATGAACGAAGGTTTTTGGAATTGTTGAAGTATGTCCCTTTCATCAAAGATGAGACTGTCAAAATTCAAAGGTATCTCGGTGGACTACCATCTTCCATCAGTGACAAGATCTAGTATGATTATCCTAAAACTATGGAAGAAACTATAAGGAGAGAAAAATGCTTATATGAGCAACAAAGATAAAAACCCACTTTTTGGAAGGCTTGGGAAGACAAGAAGAAATTCGATATGGATCAGAGGAAGAAGGGAACTAAGACATCCTTTTTTCAGAAATAGCCCTCAAGGAAAGCCATATTTTAGAGAGCCTAGGAATGTTGAAGTAGGTGGGAAAATGCCAAGACAACCACCTATGGAATGTTGGGGTTATAAAGGAAATCATAGGTACAAAAATTTCCCCCACAAAAATGACAAAGTGAGAGCTGTCTACAATGTTCAACATGCAGAAATAGTGGAGGACATGGGAAAAAGTGTACCAAGGATGTACACATCACTAGACAACAAGCAAGAAAAATATCAGTCACATATGATTGAAGTGGAAGGTATGATCAACAACCAAACCATTACTATTTTAATTGATTCAAGAGCTAGTCATAGTTATATAGATCCTAGAATGGTGGAAAGTTTGCATTTTCCAAGAAGAAATCATGGAAAATATTGGTTAGTGCAGTTGGCTACAGGAGCCAAGAGAAAGGTTGTTGAGTTGGTTAAGTCCTGTCCGATGGACATGAATGGACTGAGCACAAGGGATGAATTGAACATCTTACCTTTAGGTTCCTATGATTGTCTAATTGGGATGGATTGGTTGGACCAACACCATGCCATCTTAGATTTTAGTAACAAGGCATTCACTTGCCTGGATGAGGAAGGAAACCCAAGGAAAGTGCAGGGAATCCCAAGGATAGTTACTGTCAGAGAAATCTCAACAACACAGTTGAAGAAGTGTTATAGGAAGGTCTGCCAAATATTTGCAACTCATATGGATGAAGCACCTAAGGATAAGGTGTCAAATATTGAAGACCATGCAATATTAAAATATTTTGAAGATGTATTCCAGGAGGCACCCAGACTACCCCCGAAGAGAGATATTGATTTCTCTATAAACCTGATGCATGGAGTAGCTCCAGTGTCAAAAAATCCTTACAGAATGAGTACACCAGAGCTGAAATAAATGCAATTGCAACTTGAAGAAATTCTGAAGAAGGGCTATATACGCCCAAGTGTGTCACCTTGGGGTGCCCCGGTCTTGTTCGTGAAAAAGAAAGATGGGAAATTGAGATTGTGCATCGATTCCAGACAGTTGAACAAAGTGACTATTAAGAACAAGTATCCTTTGCCAAGGATCAATGATCTCTTTGATCAGTTAAAGGATGCCAAGATATTTTCAAAAATATATCTCAGGTCAGGGTACCACCAGGTAAGGATAAAGGATAAAGACATCAACAAGACCGCCTTTAGAACAAGGTATGGTCATTATGAATTCACAGTGGTACCATTTGGGTTATCAAATTCACCTGCTGTTTTCATGTACCTAAAGAATATCTAGACAAGTTTGTCATAGTATTTTTGGATGACATCCTGATGTATTCCAAGTCGGAGGAAGAGCATGAAAATCATTTGAGGATGGTGTTGCAAGTGATAAGAGAGCATCGACTGTATGCCAAATTGAGCAAGTTCTCATTCTATCGAAATAATATCCATTATTTGGGGCATATTGTTTCAAAAGATGGGATAATCGTGGATCCTGAGAATATAGAATCCATCAGAGAATGGTCAGTGCCAAAGAATGTGACAAAAGTTAGATCCTTTATGGGTCTAGCTGGATATTATAGAAGTTTCATTGCAGGGTTCTCAAGGATATTTCACCCCATCACTTCCTTGCAAAGGAAGGAGAAGAAATTTCAATGAACAAAAGAATGTGAGATAAGCTTCTAACAATTGAAGCAACTGTTAACCAGTGCTCCAATCCTGAGGATTGCAGATCCAAATGAATATTTTGTAGTGTGTACAGATGCATGCAAAGAAGGATTGGGAGGAGTCCTCAACCATAATGGGTTTGTAATATGTTACAAGTCTAGGAAATTGAAAGAGAATGAAAAGAACTATGCAACTCATGATTTGGATTTAGCTGCCATTGTACACACTCTAAAGAAATGAAGACATTACCCCATGGGAAAGAGGTTTGAGCTAAGGACAGACCATAATGATCTGAAGTATTTGTTTGATCATCCAACCTTAAATGCTAGGCATAATAGATGGTTGGAATTCCTTTGTGAGTATGACTTTGATATCAAACATATCAAAGGAAAGGAGAACAAAGTGTCTGATGCACTCAACATAAGAGTGCATGAAATACATGATACGACCATTAACATGTATCAAACTGATATTAAAGGCATAATTTTGAAAGATGCAAATGAAAATTTGCAGTACATGGAATTGGTGACAAAGATACAACAAGGTAAGATGCTACAGAAAGTGGAATATTATAAATTGGAAGTTGATGGAACACTCCTGTACAAAAACAAAATTTATGTACCTAATTTCCAGGAATTGAGAATAATGATCTTGAAAGAAATGAATAATGTGCCTTATGCTGGGCACCTTGGATATTAGAAAACAATGCCAATAGTCAAGAGCCATTTCTTTTGGCCAGGTATGAAGAAGGAAATTGTAGAATACATCACCAGACGAATGGAGTGTCAGAAGGTCAAGGTTGAGCATAGGCACCCAGTTAGGTTGCTACAACCATTTCCCATTCCTGAGTGGAAGTGGGAAGTGGTGACAATGAATTTCATCACAGGATTACCCAGAACAAATAAGAAACATGATTCCATCATGGGGGTGGTGGATAAGCTTATAAAATATACCCATTTTATTCCATTGAAAACCACTCACAAGGAAACTAATGTTGTCGATATCTATATGAGGGAAGTAGCATGATTTCATAGTATTCCCAAGACAATTGTGTTTGACAGAGACCTGAAATTTACCTCAAAGTTATGGAAGGGGTTATTCAAAGGGTTCAGAATGAATCTAAACTTCAACACTGCTTATCATCCTGAGTCTGATGGGCAGACAAAGAGGGTGAACCAAGTGATGTAATATATGCTAAGGATGTATGTGATGGACAAACAATCTAAATGGGAAGACTACCTACACTTGGTAGAATTTGCCTACAACAATGGGTATCAAGCATCACTGAAGATGAGCCCGTTTGAAGCACTTTATGGAAGAAAGTGCAACACACCAATAAGTTGGGACAACCTAGATGATAGGGCAGTGGTTGGGCTAGAGTTGCTCAAGGAAATGGAAGAGAAAATGTTGAAGATTAAGAAGAATTTGAAGGCTACCCAAGACAAGAAGAAAAATTATGTTGATAAGAATAGGACCCAAAGGGATTTTAAAGTGGCTGATCATGTTTTCTTGAAAGTGAAAGCCAACAAAAGTTCCTTGAAGCTGGGAAATTGTTCCAAGTTGGTAGCCAGATATTGTAGGCCATTTGAAATCCTAGAAAGGATTGGACCAGTTGCATATATGATTGCATTTCTTGCATCAATGACTATACATAATGTGTTTCATGTTTCATTTCTTAAGAAATATGTACCCGATGCTAATCATTTTATTGATTGGAATGTGATTCAGGTGGAGTAAGAAGGCATCTTACAAGTGCATCTGGTACGCATATTGGACTAGAAGAGAAAACAACTTTAGAATCAAGCCATAGGGCTTGTAAAGGTCTAGTGGACCTGGTACAGTCCCGAGGACGTGACACGAGAGCATGCAGATGCTATGTGGGCTGAATACCCACTTCTTTTTGAATATTTTGAAAATCTTGTTGATGCTGTGTAAATAAGTTGCACCAAGGACAATGAAAAAATAAGGGAAGGGGATTGTAATATGCCTAGGATGAGCCCCAATTGTGTTATGAATTGTAAATGTGTTTTGTAGGCTGGTGAATTGAGAAATTATAAGCTGGTAGGATTATGTGTTAGTAGGCCAGAGAGCCTAGGTGTTAAAGGCCAGGAACCTATTTTGTACATGTAAATATCCATATTATTAATATAAAAACATCACTGCGTGTAGATAGACCACGATAAAAGAGAATGGGGGACTAAGCTCCACTAGGATGGGTAAGGGAGAGGGTGTTGAGAGTTTGGAAAGAGGGGTTAAGCCTAAGGGCTTAAGTCCAAGAGAATAATAATTTATTATTATTCCAAAAGCTGTTTAAAAGGATATGTTTTTATCTTAAGTTCCTTAGGGAGGAAAAGTGACTTCCAAAGGGAAAGGAACGTGCTTGATGAGCGACAGGTGTCGGATCAGGCACATGCAGACTTAAGGAATAAATTCTTGTTGCTGGGACACACACATGCACTTAGGGAGGCACTCATGCACAAGGAGGAACTCACTCACGAAAAGGGGTTCACACACATACAATTTTTTCTCTGACGCTCTCATCATATTCTCTAGGCTAGACCAGTCTACCCCATCTCTCCTATCGAGTTCACTCATGCATTGAGAAAGCACACAACCATCCAATTCCACCATTTCTGAACCTATGGCCATTGTGCACCTCTATAATTTACTGAGTCGTCCCTTGCCTTACCCGACTTAGCTATTGTGGTTTGAAGAGGTGGGTTTCCAAGCCTGTGGTTGAAGAGGCAGGTTGTCAGACCTGTGAGAAAATCTCTATCTAGGTGAGAGAGGTTGTTGTGGGTTGAAGAAGCAGGTTGTCAGGCCTATGAAAAACTCTCTCTAGGTGAGAGAGTGTGCTGAGAAAGTGAGTTCTCCAAGAGGGAGTCCCATAGCTCCTAGAGAGCTCTGAGAATTCCGGTCCGACCTGTTGCTGAAGCCCAAGGTAAGGGATATGGAGCAACTGATGGACTGTCTGACAGTGAAGGTGTATACTCCTGGGGTGGGATGGGCATGTGGGGAATGAGATTCTATGAGAAGTGGGCATAAGTGGCTCCTGGGAGAGAATCCTTCCTTTTAAACTTTGTGACTTTCCTATTGACCTTTCCTATCCTAGGAATCCCTAGCCCTATGGAGTTTAGTCCCAGCTTGGGGGTGACCCAGTGCTGAGAGTGATGAGTAGTGTGGTCTATGGATTAGAGGTTTGTGGAAGGTCTACACATAGTTGGTGGTTTTACTCTAGTTAAAAGATAAGTATCATTTTCGTGCTTAATTATGTATGTTATGTTTGTATTTGATTCTTGAAATGTTATCATGTGTTCGGTTGCATGTAGGTATTACTGTCAATTCCATTTGAGTTTGTATGGTAGTAGTAACTCTGTGTTATTTGTTTTAAATTCATTAGAAATCCATGTTATATATATATATATAGTGTGTGTGTGTGTGTGTGTGTGTGGGTGTTCCTCTATGGTGTTGCCCGACCTATTGGTGGCTGGGGATGTTACAAATTGGTATCAAAGCTAGTTGATCTAAGTGAAGTGTCTGAGTAGTGGCATTTCCTGACCTGTTGGTGGCTGAGGACGTTACAAATTCCAAACATTTACTCTTAGATAAATACTATAAACAATAACCAATTATGGAGATGAGCATTACAAATAAAATACATACTTAAAACAACAACGTAATGAATCTTTGCTTCATAAAAGCACGATACGTATGCATTTATCTCATAAAGATATTCAAGAAAAAGATACATAGTCCACTCCCCCAAGGGTCCAACCCTTCTATACTCTTGTACCATGTAATATATAGCACTATAGGGCTTTTACATATTACAATTTTGAACTCCAACCCCTTTCCCAAAATAGAAACAATTTCAAACAAAAAATGACACATTTTCACTGATTTCCTGCTTTTCACGAGGCAAAATTATGAAAAATAGGCTTCAAAACGCCACTTATAATTCTCAAACTACAAAAACTGTGTAAAAAATTAGAACATTTGTTTAGGTAAGCTCGTTATAAAGAAAAACCTCTCTCGGTTTTGTGAAATTCATCTCCAGGTGGCCAGAATACGTGTCGCAAAAACATGTCTCAAATAGAAAATCACGAACACTGAAAAATAAGGCTCAAATATTCCTTTGAATCTCCCAATCCATGACACCATTTGAAAATATGAGAGAGGTTTTTATTAATTGGTTTGTCCTTGATAAAAACCTCTCAGAGATTTTCAAAATTCCTCTTCATTTGGTCAGAAAGTGATCTTGAATTTTACCACTAAACCAGTCATTTACACAACACGCCTTGTAGCATGTGCGCATGAAAATCCTCTGCGTGACAATATCCTCTGCATGAAAAAACCCTATGCGTGACAACATTGTCTGCGTAACAACACGACAACATCCTATGCGTGACAACATCCTCTGCGTGACAAAATCCTATGCGCGATAAAATCCTATGCATGACAACATCCTCTGCGCAACAACATCCTCTGCGCGATGAAATCCTCTTCACAGTGCGCAAAAAATGAAAGTAGCAAAAAGAATTTGTGTGACAAAATTGCAGAATGAGTATTCTTTTGAAGTTTCAATGATACCAATGACATGGAGTGTCATGGTTGTTCCTTCTCTAACCTCGTGAAAGGTGATGATGAACCATAAGACCTTTTGACATGGTATTCACCCTAACCTATGACTCATCTAGGAATGCCTTGATTTTCCCAAGATCATGTCATGACTTTGAAAACTTTGGAAAAACCTCTAACTCTAGCTATGAAAATTATGGTGCTAACACAAACAAAGACAAAAACCCATAAACAATCCCACTAGGGAGAAAGTTCCTCAGTATGGTTACCAGTTATGATTTCGGGGAAAATCCCCTATAGTAGTGGGCTATACTGCAACATACCAATGACCGTACAGAAACAAATTCCCAAAAGAACAATCAACAACGATACAATAATTGATTTCAAAAGAAATAAATAACTATTGAGAGAAAAAGAAAGATTGACTCACATGGAGTCCTACGGTTGATGTCGTTCTTGATTGCCATAGTTTCTTTTCTCTTTTCCAACAACTTCTCTGCAACTTGTAAGAACCTTGAATATGGAAGACTATATAGAGATGTAATTATACTAATAACTACATGTTAGTCTAATGAAATGGCATAATAATAATATCTAACAAATTAATATTCTATGAAGTATATATGAAAATATTGCAAACAAAATGTTACAAATGAAACCCATTTCAAAGGAAAGAGTTTCTATATTTATTTAGCACTTAAGGTGGTTACAAATTTATATTTGTCATGCACGACACTTTCTTGTTGAGAGATATCCTGGGTTCCTCCACCCTTGGTCCTGCTATACAAGATGGTTTCAACTCTTGATTCACCACAGACCCAAAGAGAGTATAGAGGGAAACTCTTGGAAATTTAGGTTGGTGATCAGAAAGGGGCTCAAAACATGGGTTTCCAGGTCAAAACGGTAGCAACAGGGACATATAAGGGTTTACAAACTTGCAAGGGATAACCAAATAGAGGTTTTCTTAAGGTGTGCAAAGAATCATTACTTGTCATTTTTTTTTCTCCTTAGACAAATACTCCTTTTATGCAGTCTCTATTTGGTTAGAGATGATTGAGTAAGTGTAAAAGGAGTTAGGAAACTAACCAAATTCGTAAATTAACATTTAACTACAAGTAGGTACTTGGGAACGCTCCAAATCTTGTGCACCAACTTAATAAAATTTGGTTTGTAGACCACCGAGGGTTGAATTTGAAAGGAAAAGATTTAAAAGATGGATACGAATCAAGCTGAAGTACAATTGCACTAGTACATATGACCAAATTTGCAACGGTTGTTCGTTGATATTGCCACACTTATCCGTCACAATTTCCACGAACGTCGAGATTTTTTTTTGTCGTAATAATTTCGTCGCTATATCCACAATCCAGGTGTGCGTGGAAACATCGACGAAATTAGCTAGCCACATGTCACCACCTTCAATATTGGCTAACCTTCTTCATCATCGCAATTACGACACAATTTCGTCGCAATACCAATGAAGAAATGTGCCAAGTACGATGAAACTTCGTTGCAATTGGGATGAAAATTTATGCCAAGCCAATAACTTGCGACGCAGCTGCTGAATGTGCGATGAACTTTCGTCGCAAGTTGCGACGAAATTTCGTGGTAATATCGACGAGTGCTATTTCTCAAAACCATATTTACGACGGACTTGCTGTATCTGCGATGAAACTTCGTGTAATAGTGCGATGAAAATGCGTCTCTATAGCAACGGTTATGGTAGAAAAGTAAAAAAACTTCCAACGAAAGTCCGTCGATATTGCGACGATTACTGTAGGTTTTTAATTTTTTTTTTTACATGAAATATGGTATTACCTATTGGATCATGTTGTCATTGATGCCAATGGTTCGATTGATTGATTTCAAGTGATTGATTGATGTCAAAGGATTGATTGATTGATGATTGATGTAATATAATATGTATTTTCCTTGATGATAATGCATAGATGAAGATGGATCAATGAGTTGTCATTGATACATGATGAAGATGGATCGATGTGGTTTCATTGGTATATGATGCATTGTTGGAAAAATGTATAGATGACTCATTATTGTCGTATCATTATTGATAAGGTGCACAAACGGATGAACTTCAAAGTGGTCCCCTTATGGTGAAAACCCTCACGGGAAGACGCTTTACGGATTGAGTTATCCTAGAAGAATGGTTGGAGGACCCATGCTTGTATGAGGAATAATGAGATGAAGATCAAGGAAATTGTTGGTGAAACTATCCTAGATGGATATTTCTTGTCATGCCATTTCTGGTGGTATGTGGAATGTCACATAACGCCTCATGGTTTGAGATTTATGGCCTTACGAAGATGAATGACCCCCACATGAAGGCTTGAAGCCCCCAAGGTCAAAGAAGTCAAAGTGACCTAAAAGAAGAAATGATAAAATAAGGTGACAAAATCAAGAAGGAATATTTATAGAAAGTGGGTAACCCTAAAAATAAGGAAAATAGGTTAAGTGACCTAGAAATGGGTTAATATTATTTAAATGATGAATTAAAGTGACAAATTCAAGGTGGATTATTTAAATAATCAAGAGAAGTGACAAAATCAAGAAATGATAAAGTAAGGT
>ML792541.1:54860-78615 GCA_009831015.1 Picea engelmannii
AGTCATCAAGGCAAGGGCATGTGCATGAACACATTTATGCACCAGCAGGGCACCAGACAGGAAAGATAAAGATAAAGACAGGGCAACCGCGACATGAGGCAGAGAAAGATAAGGGTGCAAAGGTAGCAGATATACATCATGTTTGACTTCCATTGGGATGGATGGATGGTCGTACTTGGTACCAGTTGGCTACATTTCTTAGTCGGTCATATTGTATGGTTTCTTCTAATGTTAATAAAGGCCCACTATGGTAGTTGGATGTAATAAATGTGAGAAGGCTCTCTAGAAGGTTCCTAGGAGATAGAGAGAGCTATATAAAGAAGTCTAGGCAATGTAATGAAACATAGTGAAGAATATTGTGATNAAGGGTTTTCTCTATTTCTTGTGTTCATGTTATGGTGAATGGTTTATGGTTTATTCTTGGTTATTTCTGAAGTATATTTGCAGATCTGGTATAGGTATCTAACACATACAAGGGAGAAACTATCTTGTGCTAGGGTTTCTTCATTTTAATGGTGATGCCCTTAGATTTATCTCTTCTTAAGAAAAGTTGTTGGGTTTTCTCCCAAGGTTGGGTTTCCCATGATAAAAATATCGTTTCTACTATGCATGGCTATCTTTCTATGATTCTATTATTTCCGTTGCAAATTATTTTGGTTGAGATTTCCAGTGTGTAATTATTCTATGATAACAGTGGCATAAAATTGTGTTTGAAATCATAAGGAAATTAATATTAGATCTAAAAATTGAAAATTCAATAGTAAACACCAAGCCCGCTTACTTAAGGGAAAGGGCAAGATGGATCCCCAAAATAGAGGGAAATCTAACACCTCTACACAAAAACATACATACCATGACTAGGGACCCCAGAGACAACCACAATGAAGTCGTAAGAAGAATGCATGTTAATACTATGGAAATACTGGACATGTTGACGATCTGATTCTTATGGGGGTAGAGAATCTCATTGTCAGGTGTAAGAGGGATTTGGCTTGAGAGTTCGAATGAAGGATATTGATTTGATGCATTGTTTCTAGGGATTGGAGATGTAGAAGAAACCATGTGAGATCTTCCTCAGACAAGGGAAGTACACATTTGAGATCTTGAGAAGATTCAGTATGATAGACTACAAGTCCATGGAAACACCTATGATGACAAATCTGAAGAAGTTGAGTGATTCTGCTTCAGATTCAGATTTGGTGGATCCCACTATGTACAAGAAACTGATTGGATCCTTGATGTACTTGGTACTGACACCAAGACATATATTTTATTTATGGTGAGCACCCTGAGCCAATTTATGGTTGAGTCAAGGAACTTACATTGGGTTGTAACAAAGAATGTGTTGAGGTACCTACGTGGTATAGTTGGATATGGTATAAGATATTCCTCTGGTGGTGAAGTGAGGCTACAGGGATATATTGATTCCGACTGGGAATATAGTGTAGTCAATAGAAAGAACACCTCAAGGTGTTGCTTCATCTTAGGATCAACTATGATATCTTTGTTTAGCAGGAAGTATAATTTTGTAGCACTCAATACATCATAAAAAAATTATATCACATCCAATGTCGCAAGTCGCGAAGCAGTGTGGATTTAGAAGCTTCTTGCAGGACTACTTGATCAGAAGCTAGAAACAACCTTAATACATTGTGATAATCAAAGTTGCGTCAAGATTTCGTAAAATCCAGTATTTTATGATAGGTCGAAGTACATTGAGAACACATATCATTTCATCCAATACATGGTACATAGGGGACCAGTAAATATCCAGTACATATCCACATATGAGCATATTGCAAACATTCTCACCAAGCCTTTGTCTAAGGTGAAGTTTTCATACTTCAGAGACAAGCTTGGCATGATGAAAAATGTCTCCTTCACTAAGAGGGAGTGTTTATGTTTCTCCAGTTAGCAGCATCGAGTATACATTTTTCAAGATTGGTCATGATAATTTGACCAAGGGAGAATGATACATTCACTCATGAGGCCATGTTGATTTGGATAGTGGTGAATGGCCCAGGAGAAGTATTTCTCTTATTATTCATATTTGTTTGACTAGGAGTGAGTAAGACTCGATATGCTCTCACATTTCCTGCTCCAAGATGGAGTGATCTATTTTTATAGGGAAGGTTTGGCTTATTTACAATTCTACTCTAATGTTGAAGATGTAGGCTCAAGAGACCTCTTGTGATGAGGGGATTCTCGGTGAATATACTCAACATTAGAGACCTATATTAATTATATGTTCATGTGAGGAGAATAAAAAATCAACAAGGATCATGAAAAACTTTTCTTGTGAAGAAGAGATGCCAACAAGACAAAACAAACCATTAAGAAACCACGAAAAGCATTAAAGAATATATTGAAGACAAAATTACAAGTCCGCCCCAAAAGTAAATTAAGGGTGACTTGAATTGTATAAATAAAGGCTTGATCATTTCATTTGACACACCAAAAGAAATCTTCTCATCTAGTGCGCAAGTCCCAATTGCAGTTGCCATTTTCTAGTTGCACAAATTTTGAGGTGCACTATCTTTTTGGAGATCTTTTGGGGTGTGCTATCTTTGAGGGTTCTTCCTCATACAAGGGAAAAACTATCTTGTGTTAGGGTTTATTAATCTTATTGGTGATGTACTTGTATTGATATCTTCTTAAGAAAAATTGTTGGATTTACTCCCAAGGTTGGGTTTCCCAGGATAAAAATATCATGTCTACTATGCATGGATATATTTCTATGATTCTATTGTTTTTTATGCAACTTATTTTGGTTGATATTTTCAATGTGTAATTATTATATGATAAAAATGGCATAAAATGATTTTTGAAATCATGAGGAAATAATTATCATATCTAAAAATTGAAAATTCAACAGTAAACTCTAGGCCCACTTACTTAAGGGAAAGGGAAAGATGGATCCCAAAAATAGAGGTAAGTATAACACCTCTACACAAAAACCTGCATATCATGACTAGGGACCCCAGATACAACCACAACGAAGTTGTTAGAAGAAGACATGTTCGTACTATGGAAATACTGTACATGTTGATGATCTATTCCTTACAGGGGCATAAAGGCTCATTGTCGGGTGCAAGAGGGAGTTTTATTCGAATTGGAGGCATGGAAGAATTAGGTGAGATATTCCTCGAACAAGGGAAGTACACAGTCGATATATTGAGCATATTTTGTATGATGGACTGCAAGTCCAAGGCTACACCTATGATGAAAAATCTGAAGAAGATGAGTGATTCTGCTTCAAATTCATATTTGGTGGATCCCACTATATACATGCAGCTGATTGGATTCTTGATGTACCTGGTTGACACCAAGCCATATATTTTCTTTGCGGTGAGCACACTGAGAAAATTTATGGTTGATTTGAGGCACTTACATTGGGTTGCAACAAAGAATGTGTTGAGGTACCTTCGTGGTACAATTGGATATGGTCTAAGATATGTCTCGAGTGGTGAAGTGAGGTTGTAGGGATACACTGATTCTGACAGGGAAAGGAGTGTATTGAATTGAAATAGCACCTCAGGGTGTTTCTTTAGCTTAGGATCAACTATAATATCTTGTTTTAGCAGGAAGAAAAATTATGTAGCACTAAATACATCAAAAGCGGAGTATATTGTAGATACTGTCGCAAGTTGCGAAGCAGTATGGATTTGGAAGCTTCTTGCAGGACTATTTTATCAGGAGCTAGAAACGAGCTTAATACATTGTGATAATCAAAGTTGTGTCAAGCTTTCAAATAATCCATTATTTCATGATAGGTCGAAGCACATCGAGATAAAATATCATTTCATCCGAGACATGGTACATAAGGGAGCAATAAATCTCCAGTACATTTCCACAAATGAGAAGATTGAGGACATTCTCACCAGGCCTATGTCTAAGGAGAAGCTTGTATACTTCAGAGACAATATTGGTGTGATGCATAATGTCTCCCTTGCTAAGAGGGAGTGTTTATCTTTCTCCAGTTAGCAACATCAGGAAGACATTGTCCGAGATTGGTCATGCTGATTTGACAAAGGCAGAGTGATACATTCACTCACGGAGCCATGCTAATTTGGCTAGTGGTGAATGGCCTAGGGAAAATATTTATCCTATTATTCATGTTGATTTGACTAGGAGTGAAGAAGACTCAAGATTCTCTCACATTTCCTGCTCTAGTATGGAGTAATCTATTTTTATAAGGAATGTTTGACTTGTTTACAAGTTAGTCTAATGTTGAAGATGTAGGCTCAAGAGGCCTCTTGTGATGAGAGGATTCTTGGTGAATATACTCAGCATTAGATCCATATATTAATTATATTTACATGTGAGGAGAATAAAAAATCAACAAGGCTCATGAACAACATTTCTAGTGAAGAAGAGATGCCAAGAAGATAAGACAAACCATTACAAAACTCCAGAAAGCATTAAAGAAGGTATTGAAGACAAAATTACAAGTCGGCCCCACAACTAAATTAAGGGTGGCTTGAATTGTATAAATAAAGGCCTGATCATTTCATTTGACACACCAACACAACTCTTCTAATCAAGTGCGCAAGTCCTAGTTACAATTTATAGTTGCCAGTTGCACAAATTTTGAGGTGCACTATATCTTTGGAGATATTTTGGGGTGCACTATATTTGAGGGTTCTTCCTCATACAAGGGAGAAACTATATTGTTCTAGGGTTTCTTAATTTTAATGGCGATGTACTGAGATTGATCTCTTTGTAATAAAATTGTTAGGTTTCCTGGGACAAAAATATGGTATCTACTGTGCATAGTTATATTTCTATGATTCTATTATTTCCGTTGCAACTTATTTTGGTTGAGATTTTCAGTGTGTAATTATTCTATGATGACAGTGGCATAAAATTATATTTGGAATCATAAAGAAAGAATTATTATATTTGAAAATTGAAAATTCAACAGTAATTAACAGACCCACTTACTTAAGGGAAAGGGCAATATGGATCCCAAAAATATAGGGAAGTCTAACACCTCTATACTAAAACTTGCATACCATGACTAGGAACCCTAGAGACAAGCACAATGAAGTCGTAAGAAGAAGAAATGTCAGTACTATGGAAAGAGAGGACACGTGGAGAAAAAATTCTATAAGAAGTGAGACGATTTAGAGGAGAAGGTTAAATGCCTTGAAGGAGATGTGTTTGTTGTTCATCGATCCATTGATAATTTCACCTTCTAAGTTGGAACTTCTCAAGACTTGTTGTCTCATTCTTCAAAAAACAAATGGGTTTTAGAATTTGGGTGCACTCATCATATGGCCAAAGATGCCTATTTATTCATGAGACTAAATAAAGCTTAGGAGAGTTAAATCTATATTGCTGATAATTTTTCTCTAGAAGTTGTTGGTCAGGGTTATGTTGCTTGTCGACATGGGAAAATTGTTGACGCTTATCATGTGCCAATTCTTAGTGAAAATATTTTTCCTATTGCTCAGTTGACACACATAGGAAAGATTGTGGAATTTTATCCATATTAGTTCTATGTTCATTATTTGAAGAAAGGTAAGTCGATTGTCGCTAGCGGGATTCTCGACCCGATGAACAATTTGTAAACGTTTCATGACTTGAATCAACCTGAACTTGAATTAACTACACTTGTTTCTCACACTAATGAGAGAAGTAAAATTTGGAATGACCGACTTAGACACTTCAATTTTCGAAGTATGTAGGCACTGGAAACTCATAACATGGTCGTTGGTTTTCCCAAGGTGTTTCCCCCTAAAGGAGTCTATAAAGGCTATGTACTTGGAAAACATCATCAGGCACCATTAGAATCTGGTACAATGTGATGATCGAAGAACCTACTGGAACTAGTTCGCAGTGATATTTGTTTCATAAAGTTTACCTTCACTAGCAAGTGTAAGGTACATTTTGACTTTCATTGATAATTTATATTGCTTCACATGGGTCTTTTTCCTGAAGAATAAGAACCTTGTCTTTGAAAATTTCAAGGATTTTCAGTCCTTTACTGAAAATCAATGTGGTCGAACCATCAAATTATTGAGATAAGACAATGGTGGTGAGTATGTAAATCGACCCTTTGAAGAATACCTACTTCAATCTAGTATTGAATGGAAGCGTTCGGTTCCTCACACACCACAATAGAATGAAGTTGTAGAACAAAAGAATTAGACATTGGTTGAAATGGCTATATGCCTTTTGTAGGCTAAATACCCGCCTCCTCACTTCTTGGCTGAAAAAATATAATGTGATAATTATCTACTCAATTGTATCTCGACTCGATCTGTTCCTTCCATGACTCCAGTGGAACGATCGTGTGGGAAGAAGCCTTCATTCAACCACCTCAGTGTGTTTGGATGTGTTTCGTAGGCTCACATTCTTGATGATTGTAGAAATAATTTGGATGAAAAGAGCCATGCTTTCACCATGATGGGATACTATGAAGAGTTGAAACCATATTGACTATTTGATCCTTTCAAATAAAAATCATTATCATAAACAATGTTCGGTTTGATGAGAATTATTTTGGCGTTAATTTATTGAATGCCTCTTTTGGATTTCTACAAGATTATCCCTTTGATGTTATCTTTGAAACTAGTGCTCCTATTCCATTCTTCAGTCCTTCAACTGGACAATCGAACTATCTTCCTGTTTTGACTAGACCATCGACCTCCAAGTCGACTAGTCCATTGTCCTCTCCTTTGATTTGTTTGTTGACGAAAACCATTACGACTTCTGATTGACTTGCTGATTGAACGTGCTAGAGCTAATGTTGGAGATGCCTCCTATAGATGACAAACTCTTATTCAAAAGAAACATGGATGTGTTTCCTTGATGACTCATGTACTTGAAACCTCTAACCCCATCACCTACTTAGATGCAGAAGGAAAACCTAAATGGGAGCAGGTAATGAAGATTGAAATTTATTCTCTGTCGAAGAACCATACTTGGGACTTGGTTCCCCAACTACAAGGAAAGAACATTGTGAAATGTCGATGGGTTTATAGGACCAATTTTACTTCTGAAGGTGTTGTTGAGCGACATAAAGCAGGCCTGGTTGTGAAGGTATTTTCTCAATAAGAAGGAATCGAATACACTAAAACCTTTTACCATGTTGCAAATATGAACTATGTTCGACTGATTATTTCTCTTGCTACTCATTTTATATGGAAAATCCATCAGATGGATGTGAAGAGTACTTTTCTTCATGGAGACCTATCAGAAGAAATTTTCATGGAACGATCACTTTTGTTTTGTGATAGATTCAATTTTTTTTGTTGAATCAAGAAGTCGCTTTGTGCTTTGAAGTAGGCTCCTTGATATTGGTATGCTAAGATCAATAGTTTCTTTCTTCAACTTGGTTTCAAATGGTAAGAATCTGATCACAACTTGTATGTTCTCCACACCAATGGAGACACTTTTATTGTTACTATATATGTAGATGAATTACTCATTAATGGAAATAATAATAATCTCATTCTTAGATTGAAGAAACAACTTGTTGAATCCTTTGATATGACATATATTTGTACCCTGCATTAATTTTTTTGTCTTCAAGTATTACCACTTTGTGATGGATTTTTCATTTCTTGGTCTAAATATGTGATGATCTATTAACACATTTTAAGATGGTTGATTGCAATCCTTCTACTACTCATTTTCAGTATGAAGTTAATCTTACTAAAACCTTTTGAACACCCACAGTCGATGATACACTTTATCGACAATTGGTTGACAATATTATTTATCTTACTCATAGTTGACATGACATTTTTCATTTGTTGTTAGTGTGGTTTCTCGGTTCATGTAGGATCCCAAAGAAAGCCAATGGAAAGTTGTCAAATGAATTGTTTTCTATTTGAAGGGTACCACTCATTTTGGTATTAAGTATTGTCAAAGTTCAGATTCACTCATCAGATACGCTGATTCCGACTGGGTTGGCGATGGTGATGATCAAAATTCCACTTATGGCTATGTGTTTCACTATAGCACTTGATATTTGGCGTGGTCATGAAATAAATAGAAGGTAATCTCTTTGTCGACTACAAAAGTTGAATATTGTGGTGTTGTTTAAGTAGGTACTGAAAAAAATTGGATTCGCCAACTTTTGGGAGAGATTGGCCTTCCTACTCAGACCTTGACTACAATCTACTATGATAACCAGATTTCTATACAAGTTGTTGACAATCTTGTTTCCCATACTAAGATGAAGCAGGTTGAGATCCATGCTCACTATTTGAGACAGTTGGTTCAGGAGAACATTGTCTCACTTGAATATTGAAAAACAAAAGATAAAGTTGTTGATATCTTCACCAAACCTTTAGATAAAGCCAGATTTGTCAAGCTCCACATGCTACTTGGGCTTTAGGAATCTGCAATTATGGGGGGTTGTCCTAGTGACATAATTTCACCTCCTAAAACTCTAGATCTATGTGATGATGGGGGGGTGTTGGAACATCAAGCATTGATGGTTCATCACACATCTCCTAGGTTCACTCAATCGAGAGGTGTTGGTTATGGAGCCTAATTATCTTCCTGATTCATAGGTCTTTGTTTTTAGCTGTGTTTATACCCCAAGAAGAATTTACACCCCAGAAGAATGTACACTCATCTACGTGTTGGGCCCCAACAACTCCCCCTAAATTTTAACAAAATTTAAAGGGCCCCCATTAGAATCTTGATAATTATAATGAGCTATAGAACCAACCTTTACAAATAGTTTCATACCTTGGCTTGCTTTGAGACAAACTTAATACATTCACTATAGTATGAGACATTCATTACAAGAGTATATGTCAAAGGTTAGAAACAAGCATAAAAATCTCAATTTAAACAAAAACGTTATTTTTTATCAATTGTTTACTTTCGTTTAAATTATGATTATGTGTTCTTTCTTTTGCTCATTAGCAAGTTTGACTTTTTTGAATAATGGGTTCAATACTTCATCAAATAATATATTGGTTGGTTTCACATTTTCATAAAATCATTTGGTGATATTAATTAATTAAATTATTTTTTTCATTTTGCATCTCATTTCAAAATAAAAATAATAATAATAATAAAAGAATTATCTATGATTTGTTTGATTTTGTAAAAAACCAAAATTAATATTTTTCTTTTCTCCATTAACTTGAAGCTTCTAGAATTTTAAGATCATATTTGAAAGGAAATTATAAACAATGTTTGTTTAGAACTTATAGTTAGTTTAAATTCATTTTTTTATTTTATTGTTCTAGATTTTGTTTTATTCACAATTTTTAGGTTATTAATTTAGGTTTCTTTTTGTTTCACATGTTTCTATTATCAAATATTTGATATGGATCTGATCATGGCTTGATTTTATTATCCAAGTACGTTCAAGATGATTGATCCAAAAATAGTATTGGATTGCTACAAATAATTTTATGAGCAACAACAGATAAAATTTGGAAAGGCATCAAGATCAAACAAACGATTTTGCAGGACTGATTGCAGCCAAACCGTGAGGAATTTGAAGAAACGATTGAAAACCCAGAACCCAAATGGACCCATTTACCTTTTGCATAGAAATTTTCCCAAAAACATGCACTATTTGAGAGATATTGATGTCTCTTTACGAGACAAATTTTAGGTGGAAAAAATTAATAATGACGCCCAAACTGTTCATTCATTGTATAAATATATGAAAAAGATCATAACCAAAGGATCCAAGAATTGGAGAGGAGGATTTTTATCCTTTCTCTTTTGTATATTATTTATTTTTTAAACTTTTATTCTTTTCAAATGGAGTAACGGATGGTTGGAATCTTTGGGAGAATGGACAAGTATTTTCAAAGAAGAATATGAAATTTAAGGTTGCTTAATGGCTTTTGTCCTGTGAGTAAATTGGTTTTATTTTCATTATAATATCTTCATATTCTTTGAATAATTGATTATGCATTGATTCATATTAGCTTTAGTCTATTTTATCAATACATGGTTAATTGTTATCATTTATGTATTAATTTTTTCAATATTTAAGAGTCTATTATTTTAAAAATTCTTCTAGGACTACAATATGGGCATGTGAATTTGAGAAAGAATATGGGAAAACAATTCATATTTGGTTTTAGACATGTGTGATGCTTATTCCATTTCGTTCTTTTATTATTGTTGTATTATGAAAATGTTATTATGGTTGATTTTAGCTTTAGCTTGTCATCATATGATGTTTTCATATTGTTAAATGTTATATGTTATCCATAATTTCTTATTCCATTTTTTATGCGTGATTGATCTATCATTTGATCATTTTTGAATTTATTCTTAATGTTAAATGTTGGATAACATCAATATTCATATATGGGTTTTCTCTCATTCTTAAATATTGATTATCTTAAGATCACATGATTTTTAATTAGTTGTCTTTTTGTTGTTATTAATTCACTCCAATATCAAATACTTTTTTGAATGTATTCTGGAAGTGTTAGTATTGTTTTGTTATAGGTTTCCCTTGACAACAGTACAGGCAGGAGCTCATACAACACAGGAAGATAAACTCAATTGACTGATCAGTTAAAGGTTAGTAGATGCTTTCTTTTATTTTATTTAGAGTTTTTTTATGAATGAAACAATGATTACATTAATTAACATTGACTGTTTTTGTGTCACTGTTTCAATTGTATTCATTTAGTATTTATTTGTTTAATATCTTTAAAAAAAAAAAAAAAAGGTGGTGTTCATATTTGATTCAAAAACCTTATCAAACAATCATTTTCACAAGATTTCATACAAACCTTGTAACGTGTATATAGATTGTTTATATTCACATTTATTTTTAATAAACATTAGTCAGTACTATATCATTTGTTAGAATCATAGATTTTAGGTTAGTTTCATTTCTTTTATTATTTTTAGGACTTTAGTTGGCTAACGGAGCCATTAAACCCGTCAGAATAGGTTACACCAAACGGCTTGGGTTATTTAGACAACCCCAGACCAAATTTATTCTTCTAGTTGACGACATGTCAAATTTGCCCATCAACAAATGGCGCTAGTAGGAGGGTTGAGTAAATTTAATGATTAAATGTTTCACCCCTTAGCCTTTCATAATTCCAAATTTATAAATCCTTCTTTTGTGTCATCTTGAAATGCACTAGAAGGCAGTCCAGACGGACAAGCTGGCCTTATAGGAGTCTTTGTTTTGAATTTAATTAATTTCTCATGGCTCCCCAAATCACTATGTTGGAACATGCTTTCCACTTCTCATTACCTGATATTCCCAACAAGACCGTCTCTCTCTTGTCCAAACTCACCTTTTATGGTGGGGGAATGTATCTGCAAAAGACCATATTAAGAAGTTTTGGTGTAAATTCATCAAGCATGATATTTCTGATTTAATGGTTTTGTGAATATTGTTTGCTTTTACTTTCAGGGGTCGGATTAAACATTGGTTTGAGTCTTTTCCAGCATATCACATTATTGATTGGTTTCAGTTTGTAGATGAATTTTTAGATGCTTTTGAAAACTATGATTACAATCAATTATGTGAAAAATTTCAGACTTTACTAATCAATGGAAATTCATCTTCAGAAGACTTTTCAACAAGAATCCATCATGTATTCTGTAAATTTAATCTTGATGACATGTCATTTGTACTAAATATTCTCTATGATGCTTGCATCCTTTTTATTCAGTCACATTCAATAGAAAATGACGAATCAGTTGCAAATCCTATCACTCAATTGCGAGAAGAATTGTGTTCGCATGATGAGAGGAATCCATCTGAAAATTTTGAACAAGCAAGGGAGGTAGAATCTATTAAAAATGTTATTACTGACAATCAAATTGGTTTTTCCTCTAAATCATTGTATACTCAGTCCTTGACCATCGTGGAAGAATATTTGATGTTGGGTCAAGGTGAATGTCCTTATTCTTCTAATTCTATATCTAATCGGTACTTAAATTCAGTTATTGAAGAACACTTAGGTGATGAAAATGATCTTAAGCATTCTAGCATTCCTATGAAACTGATTAGAGATGTAGATCTACAATTGGAAGAAGAAACCTTAAACCCTCATCTACAAATCATACCTATCCACAAGAAAGATCAGATGGTTGTCATGAAAGTTTTGAATTATCTATCATACATGAGACAAATCTAGATGATCATATTATGTTGAAGAATTTATCACCAAAACAGAGTGAAAGTTTTAAGGAAAGTAAAGAGGAATGTCTTGAGAATACCATTGTTAAATATCATATCTCAAGATATTATTTTCATGTGCTCATTTTTTATTCCTTTTACTCTTTATACCCTGATCTCTTCTTAGATTCTAGTGGACTTGATACTTTACGCACAGTATCTTACTCTTTGCCATCACAATCAAATCTTTTCGATATGCCAAAATTTGGTGAAATTAATTCCAAACATAACATCTATGAAGTTGGATTTGATGCTCTTTTACTTCTGTCACTCGCATGGAAAAATGACATGTTGCAAGATGATTTTACACTATTTGTTGTTGAAAAATACAATGCACTCATCCTTATGGAGATCGAATATTCTACATTGCATATTCGTTCTTTGATTAGTTTGAATTTTAATGTTTATGCTTCACATTTTGAAACGATCAATATCATCAAAGGAAGCGTTCATACCAATAATCTAACCGATGTCATGAATCCTCTTATGATGTGTTCCCCATTGATATATCCATTTCATCAAATTCATAGTTTGCATCCTAATTTTTATGACAGGATCTTAGATTGGCTTGAAGATTCGTATATGAAAAATCTTCATAATAAAGATAAAGTTGTGCTTTCTTTTTTTTTACCTAAATATCTAGGAAGTAAGCATAACATGATTCTTTTAGATCATTCATGTGAAGAAATTGATGAACACTTGGAAAATTGTCAGGAGGATGGGGCACTTCGGCCTTGGTTGATGGTTATGTCAGGTCCCTATAATAATGACAAGTTTTCCAAACTTACTTACACTCTTCCATGCCATTATGACCCATATCACGATAAGATTGCAGAATGGTTGGAGGATTCGTACATCAAGAAGTTTCAAAAGAATGGTAAGGTCGTGTTTGTTTTGTTTTTAAATGAATATATAGGAGGTAAGCATGACATATTTCTTTTGCATCTACAAATACTACATTCTTTTATTCTGATTTTCGATTTTCTATGTTGTGCAGGATTGAAGATGCTCTTGTGGTTGCACTGGAAATACAATTTTACTTAGCGTTTTGATCTATTTAGTAGTTTAGAGTAGGTTTAGGAGTATGTTTCCTTTAGTTTTGTTTCTCAATATTTCTTTGTGTAATAATGCAGTTATGAACACAAGTGGGTACACCAAGAGAACCATAATATGAATGTTGTCAGGGAAGTCCACTTTAAATATTTTTCTCTCTGCCTTTCATTGAATATTTCTTTTCGAAAACATAGTATCATCATGAAAATTTTAAATGGAAAGTAAAGAGATAAGTAAATTTGAACTATCAATTCAACCCTGACCCAAGGTGCCACGAGTAGGACTGCACTCATCTTAATAAGGATTTTTCTATTTTCTTTTAGTCTCTTTTATTTTTAATAATAATGCTTGGTCAAAGTAGCATCTCATGCATCACTATCTTAAGAAAAGAACTTGCTCGCACATGATATTTTATATGATTTAGTTCTTCCTTTATTTTACAGTGAGATGCTAGTGGATCCAAAAGCTCAAGTTTATCTTTGGCCAAAATCATTTCTTGAAAATTTTTCTTTTGTTGTTTTGATTTTGTGTACTTCTGATTTTTGAATACCATTAATAAAATTTGATTTGGTTTGTTGTGTGTTTTTTGTTTTCTTTGATTGCTTTGAATGACTTTTCTTTTTATCTGTCTTTTTGAATCAATATATTTCTAATCAAAGATATATTGAAATAGTTCAAAGAGGTCCTGATATTAAGATATAGCTCAGACAGTTGATTTTTAAGTCAATTGTCACTTTCATTTTGTCCTCAAATTGTCTTTTCCAGAGTATTACACCAGAGATGTGGTTTAAATATTTGATAATTATGATGATCTTCAAACTTTTTATGTCGTCTATATTCTTAAGGAATCACTTTTAAGTGCTTCCCCATTCTTTAGATGATTTCTTAAAGGAAATCTAAAATCTGTAAACCATGATAAAACTTCTAGGTTTGAAAGAAAATAAATAACTTGATCAACTATGCACCTGTATTGCAATTAACCTCCAGTATCACTCCGCTCTCTTTGTGATTAATAAACCTATAATTGTATTACTATTTAAAAGTGGCATAAGAGATTTGAAAGCACTTATGTGTGGGAAGTGTGTGTAAACTCGTCGGGGTACTGAACAGGCTCACTGGCAGCGGGTAAATGCACACATGATACCAAGACAACTTCATCGGGGTACTGAACATGCCTGTTGGCAACGAAGCAATGTCGGGTCGATAGGTAGCAGGTATATGTTTTTAAATTAACTTTTATGGAAGTATACATAATGTAGATACACCTATTGGATGGTATTAAAGCATTTCAGTGGGTTAAATGACATCCCTGTTGAGGCTATGGACGCCTGCTGGCAACAATGGCTCTATCAATGGTATTGAAGTTCTTTTATAAACATCGTGACTCTTTGATTAAGACATTATTTCAGGTTATAATCCCCTGCAAAGAAATTTTTATTTTCTGGTTATAACATTGAGCTTATCCTAATACTACATGGTCTCAGAGTGAATTTATTTTAGGGAGATTAAATCTTTTTTCAAGTCTTATTATTTTCTTCTTGAGATGAAATCTTACCAGATCAGAGATAACTGCTTCACCCAGTAAGTCACCATTTGTTGGGCCCCTACAACTCCCCCTAAATTTTTACAAAATTTAAAGGCCCCCCATTAAAATCTTGATAATTATAATGAGCTAGAGAATCAACCTTTTCAAATAGTTTCATACTTTGGCTTTCTTTGAGACAAACTTAAGACATTCACTATAGTATGAGACATTCATTACAAGAGTATATGTCAAAAGTTAGAAACGAGCATAAAAATATCAATTTAAACAAAAAACGTTAATTTTTATCAACTGTTTACTTTCATTTAAATTATGATTATGTGTTCTTTCTTTTGCTCATTAGCAAGTTTGAATTTTTTTAATAATGGGTTCAATACTTCATCAAATAATATCTTGGTTGGTTTCTCATTTTCATAAAATAATTTGGCGATATTAATTAATTAAATTTTTTTTTTCATTTTGCATCTCATTTCAAAATAAAAATAATAATAATAATAAAAAGAATTATCTATGATTTGTTTGATTTTGTAAAAAACCAAAATTAATATTTTAAGATCATATTTGAAAGGAAATTATAAACAATGTTTGTTTAAAACTTATAGTTAGTTTAAATTCATTTTTTATTTTATTGTTCTAGATTTTGTTTTATTCACAATTTTTAGGTTATTAATTTAGGTTTTTTTTTGTTTCACAGGTTTCTATTATCAAATATTTGATACGGATCTGATCATGGCTTGATTGTATTATCCAAATACGTTCAAGATGATTGACCCAAAAATAATATTGGATTGCTACAAATAATTTTATGAGCAACAACAAATAAAGTTTGGAAAGGCGTCAAGATCAGACAGACGATTTTGCAGGACTGATTTTAGCCAAACTGTGATGAATTTGAAGAAACAGTTGAAAACCCAGAAACCAAATGGACCCATTTACCTTTCGCATAAAAATTTTCCCAAAAACATGCACGATTTGAGAGATATTGATGTCTCTTTACGAGGCAAATTTCAGGTGGCAAAAATTAATAGTGACGCCCAAATTGTTCATTCATTGTATAAATATATGAGAAAGATCATAGCCAAAGGATCCAAGAATTGGAGAGCAGGATTTTTATCCTTTCTCTTTTGTATATTATTTACTTTTTAAACTTTTATTCTTTTCAAATGGAGTAACGAATGGTTGGAATCTTTGGGAGAATGGACGAGTATTTTCAAAGAAGAATATGAAATTCCAGGTTGCTTAATGACTTTTGTCCTGTGAGTAAATTGGTTTTATTTTCATTATAATATCTTCATATTCTTTGAATAATTGATTATGCATTGATTTAAATTAGCTTTAGTCTATTTTATCAATACATGGTTAATTGTTATCATTTATGTATTAATTTTTTCAATCTTTAAGACTCTATTATCTTAAAAGTTCTTTGAAGACAACAATATGGGCATGTGATTTTGAGAAAGAATATGGGAAAGCAATTCATCTTTGGCTTTAGACCCGTGTGATGATTATTCCATTTCGTTCTTTCATTATTGTTGTATTATGAAAATGTTATTATGGTTGATTTTAGCTTTAGCTTGTCATCATATGATGTTTTCATACTGTTAAATGTTATATGTTGTCCACAATTTCTTATTCCATTTTTTATGTGTGATTGATCTATCATTTGATCATTTTTTAATTTATTCTTAATGTTAAATGTTGGATAACATCAATATTCATATCTGAGTTTTCTCTCATTCTTAAATATTGATTATCTTAAGATCACATGATTTTTAATTAGTTCTCTTTCTGTTGTTATTAATTCACTCTAATATCAAATACTTCTTTGAATGTATTCTGGAAGTGTTAGTATTGTTTTGTTATAGGTTTCCCTTGACAACAGTACAGGCAGGAGCTCATACAACACAGGAAGATAAACTCAATTGAATGATCAGTTAAAGGTTAGTAGATGCATTCTTTTATTTTATTTAGAGTTGTTTATGAATGAAACAATGATTAACTTAATTAGCTTTGCCTGTTTTTGTGTCATTGTTTCAATCGTATTCATTTAGTATTTATTTGTTTAATATATTTAAAAACAAAAACAAAAAGAAGTGTTGTTCATATTTGATTCAGAAACCTTATCAAACAATAATTTTCACAAGATTTCATGCAAACCTTGTAACCTGTATATAGATTGTTTATATTCACATTTCTTTTTAATAAACATTAGTGAGTAATATATCATTTGTTATAATCATAGATTTTAGGTTAGTTTCATTTCTTTTATTATTTTTAGGACTTTAGTTGGCTAACAAAGCCATTAAACCCATCAGAATAGGTTACACAAAATGGCTTGGGTTATTTAGACAACCCCAGACCGGATCTATTCTTCCTGTTGACGGCATGTCAAATTCGCCTGTGAACACCACGTGAGGGAGTGCAGGAGGGGTTACCCCCCCTGCAAGGTCTGGGGGCGAAGCCCCCAAAGGAAAAATTGCCTTGTAAATGTATATTATAATTTCATTGTAATTCTGGACCATTCATTATAAGGTCGCAGATCTAACGGTAGAATTGATGTTAGGGTTTTTTTTCCCTAGAATGCAACCCTCTTTTATGAGGGAAATGTATTGTGTCCATGCATCATAACGAATATTGTATTCTGAGAGAGGATACTGTGAGAAAAATAAGAGGAAGTTACAACAGGTTTGTTGTAGGTTATATCCCTTCATTTGCTGGATAATAATAAAGGAAGGACCTGGAAATTTCTCTGGTGGACATAGCCCACACCGGGTGAACCACGTATATCTGTGTCTCTATTGTATTGTGTATATTATGTGTTTTATTTCCGCATTTGTTTTATTTTATTCCTCTGTGATACTGTTTTTCTAATAGAGAGGTTGACCTACATTTGGATACAGTCAGTTAGGTGATTGACTAGCACACCACACCATTCGGTCGAGTAGTCGATGTGCCTGTCGATCAGATAGTCGACCAATAGTTGAAGATAGTTGGGTGGTGGATCGACCAACCCAACAATCGACTACGATTTGAGCACGTAGGTGGTTAGATCGAGTCTTGTCGATCCAACTCGACAAAGAATATTTAGCAGAGTCAAATATAATATTCGATGGTTACATGTGGACAAAATATTCCAGATTCTATGGAAGTTGGTTAGATCTTGAGGCTATAAAATATAGAACCCTTGGGTCATTATCATCATGGAGATCATGAATATCAAGATGTGAAACATGCACTGTGATGTTTTGATCACAATGCACTCTGCTTAAGTGTTGTAATGGTTTCTTTAGACACCACCTTTATCTTCGAAATTTTTCATCCCTCTTTGATTATCTACAGTACTATGTTCTTCGTTTCATGTTTTTTTCCACCCCATTCCCCAACAATTATAGAGGACATGGATTGACCAATTAGAATGTTAAAATTGGGTATTGAAACCAACTATGTGCAACAACTCTACCTTAGAGATCGGTCATATGGAATCATGTGTGGCATCCAGATGGTTTTCCTAAAACAAATATATTTTGTTGGACCATGGTTCACAAAAATATTCTAACCACCGAAAATTTCTCGAAGAAAGGAATACATGGCCCCTCTAGATCCTCTATGTGTTTATCCAACTCTAAATCAATTCAACAAGTTTTTTTTAATTGCAATTTCTCTCACCAAGTTTGGAAAAATGTGCTTTCTAGCATTAACCATAGAGTGAGAATGTTGAGTTCAAGGAAATACATGTTTATTATTTGGAATAAAAACTATATGGGGTCACTTAAGATCAAACCAATATTTAAAAGACTCTAGTCAACATTTCCAAAATGCCTCTATTGGAATATTTGGCCAATGCGCAACAAAGTTGTCTTCAAACATGCTTTGGCCAATCCCAACAGAGTAGCGATAAAGGAAATAAGTATCGTTTCATATCATATTGTGGATAGGGGCATAGGCATTCTAAAAATCAATAGTTAGAAATAGATGAAGAGAAATGACATCAAAAGTTTCATATATCTTTAGGTTCTCATAACTTTGTTAAAAGTAGGATTATTTCCTGATCAAATAGGTAGCTTTGACTAAATGTATTGTATTTCCAATAGTGGAAATCAACATAGTAGTCTTATATTTTGTTCTTTGATGGTGTTTCCAAAGGGAACCCAGAGATGAGGGGAATACTCTCTGATCCCAAAGGAAGACCAAAATTATCTTATGCACGAGGACTCAAAATATCCTCTAACAATTAGGTTGAGGCATATGGATTGTTGCAAGGATTGAGACTCACACTAGATCATCATGTCACTTCTCATGGTTTTCGATGACTCAAATGTCATAAGTCAATAAATGTATAAAAAATATCCTTCAACTGACTATATAACTATGTCTATTTTGGGTTTGATTTTACAAGAGGTCTCAAGGTTTCACAAAATAAAGTTCCTTCAATATCTAAGGGATAAGAACATTATCACCAAATCTCTTTGTAATGAAGATACAAGAAATAAAATTTGGGTTTTAAGGGTTAATGAAACATTTTCCTATCAATCCATAACCTAAGAACCTTCATCCACTTAATGGAAAGTGGAACCAACCCCACTACCAAATCTTTTCCATAAACATGATGAGACCCACACCCCCTTTGCACATGATAATGATGGTGTGGACTTGCAATTTTGAATTGATGTTGGTTTTTAACTCCAGGCAAGGTGGGATAATGGTTATCTGTTGCATGGAGAATATGAGGTCTCATGGGATATCTCTCTTCTTCATCACTGATCACTAGGATTGCATTGTAGTTCTCTTTTAATTTTCCATTTCTTCTATCTTGGTGAAACTAAAAATTTCAATTACTCTATCTGTGATATTTGGTTTCAAAATTCTACAATCTCTATGTGTATGGCGCTATTTTTTGGGTTTGGAGGCATTCCAAATTCGGGTGATCTACCCCTTCTAGAACAAAACTCTCTGCCTGAATGTTACATACCCGATGCTTTGAATTTGGTTAAGTGGGTTGAGCATCATGATCTTTGGTCCTAATTCCTTATGGTTCTCACTAATTTGTCATAGGATATTCTAGGTTTATCATTGCACCTTTGTTTACTTAGTTGGATATAGTTCTCCATTCCTCAAAGGATTTCTAAGCTTAAAATTAAAAATATGTATTACAAAGATCAACAAGAAATGAGGAGAGCCTTAACTTCTCACAAGGAAATGATTCAAGGTAATAGGTATTTCATTTTCATGGTTACATCCAAGGTGTATGAAAATGAGTAGAAAGTAGTCTCCCAAATTTCTTCTATCATGGGTACTCTGGCTCAATTTAAGTATCAAATCACAAACCTTGAAGCATAATGTGTTATGTTAAGAAATCCAACTGACGATTTGAGTAAATATGTTGTTTTAAGGGCTTCCAACTAGACTAGAGGGTGTCAGTTAATTTAGGAAAGGGAGAATTAAAAGAGTAAGATACAATGCACCATATATTCGAAGACATAGAGATAGGGAAACAAGAATCCATGCCAATCAATATGGGTTTGGAAGAGGCCACTAGTTACCATATCTTTTGATTAGACTATGTTTTTTAAAATCATTTGTAAATCAGGCAGCTTGTATAGAATCAATAGTAGTAGTAAATACTGGGAAGTTTTCCAGCAGACATATGTAAACTTTGTAATTTAGTTTGGAACTATCCTTCTTGTTTAAATTTTGAATTCATACAATTGGATGCACTAGTGTTGTTTAGTTCAACTACAACCTTTTATCATTATTATAATTTTCCCAGTTTTGGTTAAAAATAATAATTTAATTAATTCCACATAAATAAATGAATAATTATAATTATAAATATTATAATTAAATTAAACAATATAATTATAATATTTTTTATTAGTTGTTAACTCATCAAAGCTATACATATTTGTGAAGGTTTTTCTTCCAATATTTTCAATTATAGAAATAAAATTTTAAAGAAAATCAATTAATTCTTTATCTTTTTTTCTTAAGGTTCGATAAATCAAAGTGGGTCTCAATGAGCCATTTCCAACAACAGAAGCAATGAAAACAACAAAAATCATGATGATGATGCTACCATAGTCAGGATGCATGTCGAGAGAGAGAGAGAGAGAGAGAGAGATTATCAACAAGCATTTGGACATTGGTAGGATAAATTTCCTCCTACACGAGCTTATCCTAAAGGGAGAAAAATTAAATAAACCAAGATCCAAAGGATAAAAAGTATTTGAGAAATAGTTGTCAGATGATGAAGAGGAACAAAGTGTCGGAAATTAACAGAATACAGACTTAGAGAAGGATATAAATGGATTCTTAGAAGTGTAGATTGAGGAAACATTGCTCTTTACAATGGATAGAGAAGAATATAGGAATACCTTGAGGGTGGTAGTTTTTTTTTTTTGTAAGTGAGTGAAAGTTATATTAATATAAATATGATATATAGGAGGGTCTAAGCTGATTCAATTTCAAAAGAGACTATGACAGTCTCTCGAAATAAAAAAATAAAAAAGAAAAAAACTTGCCTGCCCCTGAGGGGAAACTAGGCTAGAGATAGCATAATAAGTCTTGAAATATGAAATTCATATGTCCAACTAAGTCTGAAGTAACTACTAAGACCCCCTATGCCATAGGAGACTAGATATAAAAATAACTATAAAGACTATGAATCATGTTAGCATTGGTCATGAGGAACCTAAGAAGGAGATGGGCCTAAGACATCCCTATAAGCAATTGTAGCAAAGGATTCTACCCAAGGTTGATGCACATCGGGAGGATGGAAAGCACCACCTTGACGATGAGCTATCTAGGTCACCATGTCCAAGAGATACACATTTTGAGCCTCTAGAGTCTCCATTATGTGTTGTAGCTAATGAAAATCCTCATCCTTGGGAAGCATACCCAGGGCTACCATAGTTTTGGTATGCCAATAAATTTCCAAAGTTTGGAAGAACTTTGATTTTCGATTCCTGTTACATCCAAAGTATGGAATCAAGCCTCCCACGTGATGCTCCACATCCTCATCATATTTAAACTCCCTTACCAGTATGACCTCGACCTCTAGCGATGACACTATGGTCTTATCTTCCTCAGGCATGAATTCCTCATAAAATTATGCAGATACAACCGCTTCCTTAGAAACCCACAACAAACCCCTAGTGGAGGAGCGTGGTTTACATCTTCATGGATCCATAACGATGTAAACCATAGAAACTTAAGAGCCAAGTAGAGTTTTAGAAAAATCAGAGCACCTCCAAACATACCTGATCCGGATTTAGGAGCGGAACGAACTAATTAACAGACTGAATACAACAAACACATAGATATGAAGAATAACAGAACTAAGACTGAAACAATAAATAGGTTGAAACTGTAAAACTGCAAAACTGATACACTTGCTCGAATGGTGGTAGCTATCTCTGAGAAGAGATGTGGCTGCTACACGCATCCGTCTGAGTAGAATGGATTACAATGAGGCTCTAGAGGCATTTTTTATATTACTCATGAATTCAAAAACCCTAGACATCCAAAAACCTAACCCTAGAAGGTGAAACACCAAAAGTCATGTGGACCCCTATGGGTAAGTTGGTGTAAGTTGGTACCTCAACTTCCCAGGGTCGTAACTTTTGTATACGACCTTCGTTTTAGGCGCGTGATAGCCCATTGGAAAGGTCTTTCAGAGAGATACACATTTCACCGTCAAAATCTAACTCCATCTTCAGTTTGACTATGGCAAGCTAAAGAAAGAACATTTAGGGCCCCAAAACGGCCTTGGAAGTACAACAAGATGTGCTGAGTCGTTGACATGAAAACATACAAAATAAGCCAATTGGACTAGGCGAGAGGCCACCAGTATCCACCTGGAGGATGTGTAGGGCTTGAGACAGCCCCAAAATTTTAGAACCCACAATTACAAAGGAGTACAAAAGAACGTGCTGAATAAAAACGGACAAGAGGAGCTAATTGGAATAGGTGGGTGGCCACCAATATCCACCTGGATCAATACCATAACAAAAAAACAACCATGTTACTTCCTTGTCTTTTTATCTACCAAGGGACTGGAATTCCTCCCTCCGACAATCGTACCCGGATTTCATGGTTTAATCTGGGCATGGATATCTTCATAATGCAAGGTCATGAGCCCATCCTCTAGCTCATGTATGATTTCCCCCTCACTTGATTTCCTAACCTCACCATAATCAGCATGAACACTGCATCGTTGTGGGAGTACATACCTCTCATCAACTGTTTCATGTGGGTTGTCATGGCCTTCATGACAATCTTCCCCTTGATCCCTTCCATCAATGTTCCTAACCCTTTGAGCCATTGGGAGTATAATATCATGATGAATTGTGACGATCCATCTAATTGGTGAAGGGATGTCCATATCAATGATTAGGTAAAGTGAAGTGGACACTTGTGGTCTTAGGCTGGGTGTAGACACCTTTGTGCTAGCTATGTTAGCTGGTGATCGAGGTGACACCCCATCCAAGGGAGGGTGGTAGTAAATGAAGCCTTGTCAGGGGGAATAAAGAGAATTCATGAATCTAACAATTTTGATTCCAATAAAGTGTTGACATACCATTTGAATCCTAAACATAAAATTTCTCATATAAACCCTAACCATCTAATTTTTGAATATCATTAATAATTCTGAAACATTTTCCATGGAATGACATGAGATTACAAAAAAAAATAAAAATAAAAACATTAAAAATTATTTTTCAATAAAATAAAGATAAAATATACATAAATATATAATATTAATGTTTTTCAATACATTATGTACCTTAAAAACAATATAATTTCTATTCAATTTATAAATACGAATTACAATTATTTAAAAAAAATAATATATAATCAAATTATATAAATAAAATAATTAATCATACTCAACCAAAATTTCTTAATATTCTCCTAACTCTTCACTTCAATTTTATTGTTAACATAAAAGAAAAGAAAACATTTACATCTACATCTCTTCAATGGTATATGTACTATCATCAACAATATCATTGTCT